>JAPYZE010000003.1:0-191008 GCA_030522805.1 Leptomastidea abnormis
ATTTTGCAGCTCCAGCGACTCCCCCGCGGGTGGGAGGGGAACCCGCCAGCTTGCCCGGCCCCTTCTTAATGTCTTTCCCCCCCCCTTCCCCCCCCCCCCCCCATCTACCTGACGACTAACTTACTCGTCGCCGCGCCGCTATATTCTTTTTTATATATCCTGCGCGAGCTTTCTCTCCTTCGCGTACATACTGTGTGTCTTCCTGTTATAATAGCAACTATATACATGCGCTCTCGTTTTTTTTTTTTTTTACGTGAACAAAAATTTTTTTTACCTATCTCTCGCCGAAATCAGCAGTGAGATACGCGCCGATGCCTTGCTCTTTTGCCCTTTCCATAACATCCTTTTTTTTAAAAAAAAAAAAAGTAGAATTACGGGAAAATTGTAGTTACAAAATTTCATAACTGTATTTTTATTATTATTTTTTTTTATTTTCTAATTCATTTGTTACAGAGATACAGAAATGTTGGTTTGTTTAAAGGAGTTTTTTGGTAATCGTTTTTTGGGGCAACGAGGCTGAGAGACAGACACGGCGCGAATCTTAACTTGCTCTTGCTGTTTTTTTCTTTTTTTGTAAAACGCGTTAAAAATGTTTATTTCTGTGTGTGTAAGAGAAAGCATTTTTTTTTTTTTTGAAAAAGATTTTAATTTCTTTTTTTTATGTGTATTTTCATACTCAGTAATAATAATTGTAATACTTATAAAAATGATTAATTTTATTGCATTACTGGTAGTAAATTAAAGTTTATATGGAATAATGTTGTAACACAAGAAATTACTTTTTTTATTGTATTCAAAATTGATGATAAAAAGAAAAAATATAAAAAATTTTTTAGTAATAGATTTAATTAATGTCGACAACGTTAAATACTTATTCAATAGTACAAAATTGTATACGTCAACATTATTCCTTTATTAACACGATGTATCTTCGCCAAGTATTTTATTTAATTTTAAGTAATTCATAAGAAATATAGCCACTTCTACATAAATGTTTATCTTTACGTATATTTGTATTGTATTTCACACGATTATTTTATAATAAAATAACTTTTAATTACTTGCCAAATTTGACATTTTTAAGTGCGTTTCATGAGTATTTATAATTTACTTTTTATTATTACTATTAACTTTCATGTGCAGATCTAATTTCATTGTAACATTTGTTTTTGTACAATTTATGTTTAATACTTATAGTTTATTAAAAATAGAAATTATTGATAATATTGTTTCAATTGGATCTACTTTAATAAAACTTTTAATAAATTGACAGCAACCATTTTTAAGATTTATAATTATAAAAAGCACTTAATTTAATTTCGTTAATATTAAGGCCTTAATTTTAAAAATAGAAAGTTCATTATCACTTTATCCAAGCTTGAACGTTAAATACCGTATGATCTACTTAGTAAGTATATGTGTACAAATGTAAGCCTCACAAGCATGAACCTTAGCTGCATGTAATTGAAATTCTGTTTGCTAAAATAAGCGTTAACATTTTTTATCAGTGAAACTGTAAAAATTTTAATAAATTTAATAAATTATGAGAGAATAATACAAAATATATTAATGCCACCTAATTATTGCACAAATAATTTTTATATCATTATATTATACACAAAATAAATTTTAATGTAATAAATTAGTAAATAATTTATGTTAGAAAATAACAAGTTCAAAATTCATTGTTTTTTCGTACGTGTTTATTTGATATAGAACTTATAAAGATAAATGTGACTCTTATCATCATTACAATAAAATGTTGCCATTTTACATACATATTACATAAAAATGAATCATCAAAAAGAAATTGTTTTTAATGTACAATTACAATATTTTTAGATTTTGTAATATTAATTACACATTGTTTTTTTCGATTTTAGATACAAATTTAAATATTATACATAAATTTAAACAAATAAATTTTTTGTTTAAATATTTGTAGACTAAGGGAAGGGAAAATGCGTTTTGTCGAATCTCCACACGACTTCTATACATTCTACTAAAAGTATCAAATGAGACCATTCAAGTATACATATTTACAGGTATTAGAGTAAAAAAGTAAGGTCTTTTTAATAAATAGGCTTTTCGATACATGTTATTTAATATTTATATAAAGAAAAAATTGTAGTAAATCAATTTTAAGGAGAATTAAATAATCTGAACTAAATAAAAACACTATTAAAGATCTTAAATTATACAATATTCGATACTTTTAGTAAAAAGCCAAATTAATATTCGTCAAAACGAATCTTCAGCTTTCATCAATTTTATCAAAAGACTAAATAATATAATTCTTTTATGAACTGCACCTATTTGATTTCTCTTTTTAATTTCAATTAATATAGCAAATAAAACTTTTATTATAAATCTAGTAGCACTAACATCCGATAATAAAGATAAATACATTATGAACACTTATGTAAATGTATATCAATAAATGTATTTTCAACACAAATCGTAAGAAATGAGATCTACCGATTATGTATTGAATGATTTAAAGAGTTTTTAAAAGCTCCCTTTAATATTTTTGTTCCCAATAATTTTAATTATTTTTACAATATATACTCTCAAACAACTCAATTTTAATCCATAGTCACGTACAATTGGTTTTCTTTTTTCGTCACAAAATTAAGTTTATGTGTGCTTAGAATAATTTGATAGACGATAAAACCTTTATATATAAAATTCAGTTTTAAGGAAACGGTTTAGCTATTTACAAGGTGTCGCTGAATCAGCAATTTTACTATAGATCCTTATACCGTTTTGATTGCCCAAATTATAGTTTTAATTATATAAAAAATTATTGTAGGGGGCAAAGTTTTTAAAAAAAATACCTTTTGTTTTACGCTCGAAGACAAAATCGTTGCGTGGAAAATCCTTAATAAATTAACACAAACCAGTCAGCCATATGACATCGGAATGCTTGTGACTGTGAGTGAAAATATATGACATGTATATTCCGCAGCTTTGGCAAGCAGATATAAAGAATTCACAGAAGATTGTAAAATTAACGCTATATTGAAATCAACTGTTTATTGAAGCAGACATTCATTTCCAGAGCGTAACATAGCGATTATTTAAAAAATGTCAATAGAAAGTGTATATCACTTCAATGATAATAAATCTTTACATAATTGAACTCGATAAAAATCAATTGAGTTTGTATATATAAAAAAGTTAAAATAAAATAACTGATTCTTTTTTGGGCATTCATACACACATGTGCATTGAAAATCCACAAAAAGACAATAGCGACTCATGATTGAGCCTATCATTCAATTATTTTACATATATTCTTTAATTCGTGCCCACCCTCCCCCCCTTTTTTAACCTTCCATTTGCGATAATTTATCCTCTAAACTATCTCTGCTATCTGTCGTCTCATTAAGATTAATTGTCTCATTTGTAGCTGATAATTCAATTACCGACGCGTTAATATTTGATTGATCCTGACTTTTATCCACCTCCATCGCGCTTTCTGACGTTTCAAATATATCATTAGTTTCCGATAGCACCTGTGTGCTTAAATTTGATAATCCTGATTCATCTGCCCTTTCGATATTGCTACTTTCCGCGGCCTCAAAGTGATTACCTTCTTCAGCAGAGTTTTCAAACTCAAGTTTCCCGTTATCATCTGTTGATTGCGTAATGACAATTTTAAGAGCAGGATCTTGCTGTTCACTCGTCTCTTCCACAACCTGTTGATAAATATAATACATCAATAACATTACGTTTAATAAAAAAATTTTATTTGTTCACAAAACCTACCTGTTCTTCTTGAGGCTGCTGCTCAACTTCTTCAGAAATAACCTCTTGTTCCATAGGTTCCTCTTGTATTGTCGACGACGGCACTTCCGGTTTCTGATATTCGGTTGTTGTAGCATCTTGAGCAACTTCTTCATACGTTTTATGAGACGACGCCTCATTAATAGTCGTAATCTCCGCAAGATTGTTCAAAACGTTTTCCTGCATTTTGACAACAGAGTCTGTAGAATCAAGAATGTTGCACAATTCGCGACTCATCTCATCCACATCGGGTTGACTCTCTTCTGACTTAATAATGATGATCTTGGCATTTTCGATCGACTGAGCATGGTCTACCTCTGATTCAGTCTTTTTACTTTCATCACTCGTCGCAACTTCTTGTGGCAATTCTTCTGTCGTTCCAGCCTCAGCCTCTTCAACATTACACGAAGTATCTACTGCTGGCTCCTCTTCCGCGGCACCGCTAGTAGCTTCATTTTCTTTTACAGTGGTCGTCGGATCGTCGTTGTATTCACGTACTTCATCGTAGATGCTTTGCTTACGCTTAACAAAGACACGTTTAAGAGGTAATTGTTGTTCGTCTTCGGACTCGTCATGACGTTCAGGCAACATTTCATCCGCATCGTAATCCAATTGTTGCCGTTTGCGCGCCTGTAATTCCTCAATTTTAATACGTTGCTGTTCAACTTGATTCTGCAGTTGTTCAAACTTCTCCTTTGTGATTTCGCTTTCATCACTAGAAATAATCTAAAATATCCATATGTAAGCTTAATAAATGTACTGTAGTGTATTAGATGTAAAATATTTCAATCTAAA
The DNA here is from genome assembly GCA_030522805.1 of Leptomastidea abnormis. Lineage (NCBI taxonomy): Eukaryota > Metazoa > Arthropoda > Insecta > Hymenoptera > Encyrtidae > Leptomastidea > Leptomastidea abnormis. Next base: position 4,585 of record JAPYZE010000003.1, read on the forward strand.
TAACTTTTCATATTTATTTTTAGATAAAATGTAAATACTCTCAGCTTAACTTACCTTTTGCTGTGTCTGAGATTGCGGCTCCTGTTTAAGCTGAGGTGACTTAGGTGCAGCTTGTTGTTGCAGTTGTTGCTGTTCAACTCTTCGAACTTGAGCAACAGGATTAGGAAGCATAACATAATTTGCCTTGCTTGTGCCTTCTCCACTTTCCATAAATTTAAGCAAATTCCTAGCATCTTCCGGGGAATGAAGTATTTCTTCAATATTTTGGTTTTTGCTCAATGGTTTTTTCATAACGACTCTTTTTACGACATTTGCGGTAGGCAATTTAGCGAGTTCCGCGGGATCGACGGGAGTACCATCCGGATGCATGATCACCTCGCGCATCGTGTCTCCTTGACGTATAATCCTGCGTAATATATATCTTTTCGTCGGCTGAAATAGATTATTTCAATTTAATTTACATAATAAAAGAACATGTAATGGAATATTTATTTAAAGCTATTATAGCGAGCTATACCTTGGTACCAGACGTAGATGGAGTGGCAGCTTGTTGCAAATTAGAAAGTTCACTTGGTGGTTCTTGTATTAAATCTCGGATAGGACCAGTGAAAGCACCCTGTGATAAATCAGTACTACTACCAATCGGCCTTCTGACCACGACACGTTTAATAACTCTGACTGTATTCTTTTGAGAAGAGGAAGTTGCTGGCTGCTCTATTCTTTCTTCTTTGATTATGGTGGGGGTACCTACAGTTTGCGATACTGACTTGACAGCCTGTACCGTTTCTTTACTTTGTTCTGCACCTGTAATAATAATATTATGATTTAGTTTTAAGAATAAATTAATCAAATATTGAAAATAAAAAAATGTTACAAACCTTGATTTTTCAGTGGTATCTTATGCTCCTTAAAAACGGAAGCGACAATCTTTTGCACTTGAGCCTCGGTCTCATCGACCCTAGCCTTGGGCTGAGACTGAGATTGTTGCTGAGACTGAATTTCTTCCTTAATTTGTTTTGCATTAACCATTTGAGGACTGGTAGCAGGTTTTGTTGCCTTAACAATCTCTTGTCCAGATTCGGATCTACGCTGAATTGGCATGAGCGTCTTGATAGTTTTCTTTACCATATTGCCGTCCTTGCTCCTCACATAAACCACTTGCTCTCCTTTCTTGCTGTCCTCTCTCTCAAGCTGCTGTTCCTCTTCACTCTCAACCTTTGGCTTGATCGTTCTTTGCTGCTGTTGCTGCTTTTTGGTAGCGTAGACGTAAGATGAAGGCGGCTCATAGTCATCGTCATCATCGTCCGAATACTGCTCTTCTTCTTCTTCATCCTCGTCTTCCTCGGCATCCATGAGCTGCTTCTCCTTACCTTCGGGTGGCAAGCCATCAGGGCCCATTTTTTCACCCGCCTCAATGTGCTGCTTAATGTGAGTCACGTAGTCGGCCCGATTGCGACACGACTCCTGACACACATCGCAGATCAAACCCATACCTGTTCTTTTAACGTGCGTCAGCTGGTGGACATCAAGGCTCTCCTTACGCTTAAAAGCTTTGCCGCAGTCCTCGCACTGATGGCGTTTCTCGACCGAGTGGCTTCGCATGTGGCGAGTCAAGTGGTGCGAGAGTAAGAACGATCGTGGACAAAGCTTGCATAGGTAAGGTCGATGGCCGGCATGGGTCTGCAAATGACGAGCAAGCTTGGTACTCGTGCGGAACGCCTCCTTGCAGTAATCGCAAACGAAGGACTTGTCATCATTGTGCAGCATCTCATGTCGCTCAAGACCTTGAGTGTAAAAGTTAACGTTTGGCGAACTGGCATCTAAAATAGAGCAAATGCAGGAATAAAATTAAGAACGTTACCTTGCTTGTAGGTGAAGCGCTTATTGCAGATGTTGCACTGGTAAGGCTTGACGGCTTTGTGTATATTCTCCTCGTGCTTCTCGAGTTCTTCAGTGGTGAAGAACTCCTTTTCACAGTGCGAGCAGCCATATTTCATCTCCTCCCGATGGATTTTCTCATGGCGTTGCAGCAAGTTGAGACGAGAGAACTGCTTCTGACAGATCTGACAGGCGAAGGGCTTCTCGTCGGAGTGAGTTGTCATGTGTTTGGCGAGATCGTACTTGGAGAAGAAGTTACGATTGCATTCGGTACACTTGAACTCGCGTTCGCGATTGTGATGCTGGTCGACGTGAAGCTGGAGTGCCTGGAGCAAAGGGAAAGTGCGTTCACATTGCTTGCATGCATGTACCCGAATCTCGCCGGGCTCGAACTTAGGTTCGGGTTTCTTAGAGTCTATAGCCTCGTGTTCGGCCTCACTACCCACATCTTGCGTATCCTCCTCGTAAAGATCATGACGCTGCTGCTCTTCGTCTTCTTTATCGCGTCGTTGTTGTTGCTTTTCTGCGCGAATTTCATCCTGGCGTTGAGCTGTAAGGATTACATTAATTAAATTAAATATTAATTGAAATAATGCTAGTACCAAATTTTTTACTTTATTCTTATCATCAACTTACCAGGATGAGCATTTTCTCTTCTTTCCCTGTCACCATTATCAAGTCTTGGCTTTTTCAATTGATCATTCACCTGCCTAGCTTCTAATTGTCTCTTTGTGCTTGCTTCAGGAGGATCATTAGTAATTGGAGGAAATGGTCTTGGAAGAACACCTGACATAGGATAAGCTCGGAGAGCTTCATCAGCCTTTTTGCATTGTTGCTTAAATTTGTAACATCTCTCTAAATTCCAGCGGCACATTGCACAAATCATTTGTGGCATTCCATCTGCAGAGTAAACCTGAAATATAAATATTAAAAATGTATTAAATGATAATACAAATTTTTCTAAAATAATATATAAACAAAAACATCAATTTTTTTTTTTTTTTTTTTTTAATTAATAAAATTTGATCAATTTAATAGATAAATTCATAGTTAAAAATTGAATTTCTCAAGGATTATTTGATAAAGAAGGATAAATCAATACACTACCTTGCAGGTATAATCTTTACCTGCCTTACCTTAAGAGTTACCAATTCAAAAAAATAATAAATAATTAATTTATACTTAAAAATCTAAAAAACTAATAGCACAATCAATTGTTTAATTTTAAACCGTTATAAAAATAAAATTATCTCAAAATTATCTTAAAATTGTATAATTATTTGTCCCTAAAAATTGTTTAAAAAAAATATGTTATTCAAATATTAAAAAGAATTCATAATCTTATCTTTTGTTTTATTACCTACTAAACAATGGTATTAATAAAAATAGTTTATAAATTTTACAATGTCTTAATACTACCAAAACACATTAATTTCTTTACAAATCATCAATGAAATCTCATTTTTTCAACTCAAAAGTGTATTAAATTTTAGAGTACAGCTTGTAAACAATATGCATAAAACAGTTTTTTCAACTATAGTTCAACCGCAAAAAAACATTAAAAAAAAAAGAATTCAAGCTGTAACTCAGTGAGGTGCACACACCATACTTAAAAAAGCAAATAAAAAAAATTCCATTTAAATACATCAATTTGCTCTAAAAATTTCTGCCTTTGCTCCAAAATGAAAAACTCCTATCTTTCATTATCAACCTCATCCAGCCTCCAAAAAATCATCTCTTATTCAAAGTCAAATCGTCTACAAATAGACTAGACCGGGTATAAAAAAAAGAAGCAAAGACCAAAGGGAACGCGGCAACTAGCGGGGGAGGGGGACCGTCGAGGGGGGCAGGTGGCCGGTGGAGGAGCAAGAGGAAAGAAGAATGCAAAAAAGATTCAAAAATCTTATAATAAACCATAATTATACATTACCTCAATGCCAACGCAGGACATAATTTGCAGAGAGAGGGGCACCTGGAATGGCTTGCTGAGCTCGCGGTCGTAGATGAAGCTCAGCGGGTCGTTCTCCGTCAGACAGAACCTGCAGACGCGCCTGGAGCGCAAGGGCGCCGGCCTGTTCTCCATGATGCTTAGCTTGGGTACACCCACTTCTTCTTTATTTTTTTTTCTTCGTTCTCCTCTTCCTAAACTAAATCCGAGTAGATTGACTCCGGTTTGACGTGGAGGAGCACCACAGTCAGTTTACGACTGCAGCTGGCTCAGTCGTGGACGCGCGCTTTTAGCAAATGGCGCCACAACGGATGTGTTAAGAGGCCGGCAACTTACGACTACGACGACGACTTTGGTATAGAAAACGCGAATTGCCAGCCGGTTGCTTGCGAACAGGAAGAGTAGCACACGGGCCCAGAGCGGTGCCAAGGAAGGCACCAGCTTGGGTATCGCGCTGTGTTGCGCGCCTCGACTGCTGAGCGCACTCGAGGAGCCGGTGCCGCTGGCGCCGGTGCTGCTATAACCCGACGAAATTTTACAGAATTAGAGAGAAACTGCTCTACTGCTGCTACTGTAATATTATAAGGAGAGCCCGACCCTATGCAAGGAGCGCGCTCTTTCCCTGGTATTATCACGTTAATATATATTTTCTCTCTCTCTCTCTACTACTGCTCTGCAGCAGAGGCTCCACTTTGCTCGGGTGGAGGTACGAATGCGGCGCTCTAAACCCAAACGAACTAGACGCGCGCGGTGGCACGGAGGATACACACTTTACTCTGCACGAACAACAGGGCGAGCGAGGACGCTGCGCTGCTGATGATGATCCGGTGGTAGTTGAGTTGATGTGTAAATTTTGGATGCGGGTAATCGTGTGGCGCTGCTGCTGTTGCTACTTCTTCTTCGACCTCCGGATGGCACGATGCGACTGTGTATGACCCAAGTGGTCACGCCTTTTGCTCGCTCGGACATTAAAACTTTTTACTCGGATGATAAGTTATAACATTGTTGGCGTACAGCGCTTATCGATAATGTAGATCTGAATTATACGTGATGATTCATGCAGAAAGCAGAAGAGTCGCAGCTCTCCCGCTATTTATAAGTAAACAAATTGTAATGTGATATGCCGGTTGTTACTAACGATCGATTTTGTTTCATATAAATGCTAATGTAAGTAATAAAACTAATGTATGAAATCTATTTAAAATTCTGTTTAACTAATTTTGTATACTGTTTGTTATATTTTTAATAGACAAGATGGATTTAAGTACCATAACACATTATTTGATGGACCTTTGGTATTTCTCGTACTCAGATACCTTTCTTTCTGATGTCGCTAGAAAGTTATCAGGATACTTGCCAATTATATGGAGTTTGGTAGATGATTTTTATGGGCCTACTGTTGCTATAAAAACTCTGAAAACAACAGTAGCACGTCAAAAGTTTAATAGTGATACATTGTCAAGGATGTTTTCTAATCCATTTCGGTATTTGATTATTTTAGACTTTATTATTTCTCTTGGATCGCAACACGAATTTGCACCTTTGCACTTACTTATAATTTTATTAACTTGTTCTATTGCATATTTTGGATGGCAGTATATAGGCAAACAAGAGTGGCTTTTTCTTGATGCTAAACGTACAATTACTAGCAAACATATTTTTAGCGAATATGGTCCTGTAGAATTAAGATTATATATTCTAAATTTCTGTATAATTTTTGCTGTAACGTGTCTTTATTCAAAATTTGAATATATGTTGTTATCTTTTATTTTTCTGCTATTTTATTTCAAAATAATTTTGTATAATTATAAACTAGAAAAATATCTTACAATACTTTTGGCAGTGTTGACAATGACTTGGCCACTTTTAATTCTTGCAATGGTAGAAGACAATCCTGTAACATCATCAATACGTCCAAAAGCACAAAAAAAAGTATCAAAGAAAGTTAATCATAAAAATAATTGAGGTAGTATTATAATCAATGTTTACCATGCTAACAGATCAAACAAAATGATATTATTTTTAAGATATTGCACTTTGAACTGTATTTTTTTACGCTTAACTTATACCTTTGTTTTATAAAGGAATATGTATTTCAAATATGTGTGATGTGAACTAATGCTTACCAAAATAATCTTATGAAGATAAACATTGCTGCGATAAAAATATATATATTTATTAAACTTCTATGTTTGCACTTGTATTTTTCTTAACAAAACTGTATAACAATTCATTTAATATATATTTGTACTGTTGAATGTATTAAATTTAATAAAATATTTTTTACTAAATAAACAGTATTGAAATTCTTTACTTATTACTCTTAACATTACTGTTTAAAATTAATTAAAATTTTTTAAATTATTTAAATAGATTCTACCGCAGATTTTACGTCGTAATTTAAAAGCGTGATTAAACTATCAATATCTTTTTTTTTCTCTGGCACATTGAAAGTTTTCAAAGGTTTTCTTACTGGACCCAAATTAATTCTAGTTATTTTAGTCGTTATCGCTTTCATAACTGGAGCAGCTACACCTAAAAAAATTTTTCAATTAATAAAACTTTAAAAAATGCATTATTATAGTCATTAAAAATCTACTAACCATTATTTGCCAAAGTCATTTGCTCAATAAAAATCGACCAAGAATTTTGTAGCTGAACAGCTGCAAGAAATCTATTATTTATTGAGAAATCGTAAATTTTTTTAATGATTTCTGGATAAACATTTACAGCAGTTGGCATAAAAGTATCAATCCCCATGCTTATATATGCTGGTAAATTCTGTAAAAGCAATAACAAAATTAAATATAAAAGATCATAACATTTTGATAAATTATATTATAAAACTTACATAATTACTAGCTACAATAATTTTGTAATCTTTTGCGTGTCTCAGCGCCTGAGTACAATCGTCCAGGTTTGCTACAGCAAACTTAATACCAGCTAGCGTTGGTATTTGATCTTGTACTTTATCAAAAAATTCGGCCATATTTACTGAAAATAAAATATTTTTGTCAATTCCAAATTCATTCATCAAAAAATAGAAATATTTTCAAAAATATCTTACACGTAACGCCCGTAGCCAAGGGTGAGTGATAATAGAAAAGTGGTACCTCAGGTGCAGCCTGTGATACCTCTCTCAAATAATCAATGAGTTCCTCAACCGTTTTTGGCTTGTAATACAATTCAGGCAGACAAAGCAAGGCACTTGGTTTTAGACTCTGGGCGTGTCTCGCCTACAACAATAAACATTATACTTAATTAAAATTTTTTTACATCAATTATTTTAATTATTAATGCGCGCTTGATTATCATATTCTTACAAGCTTCTTGACATCCGATAAATTCGTACCTCCGACTTGGATGATTAGCTGCTGATCTGTATTTTTGATAGCTGCTGACCAAGTTTCGGCTACTTGAATTCTTTCGTCAACCGTCATTGCCATACCTTCTCCGTAAGTTCCATTAACTGAAAATGCAAATAGATTGAGATTTATTTGTTAACACCGAAATATTTTTTAGAATATCAAAATATATTTTTGTTATCAAAGTCTACTTACTCAAAATTTCGCTAAAACCATTATCAGCAAAATATTTGGCAATTTTAGGTATCATTGGTAAATTTAAGCTTCTATCTCTGGTGGAAAAAATATTGAGAAATCAATGGAAAATTTGTTTAAAAATCTTCATATGTATTTCAATAATAATTGTAATTTTTTTAACTTTTATCTTGTGCAAATAACTTACTTGTCATCGTTGAACGGTGTAAACGCAGTTGCTATTATGCCTTTGAATTGAAATTTCTGCTAATGAATAACCATAAATTAAATTTTTTTCTAATAAATCTTAATCAAATTATTAATTCATTAAATATAATAAATTTACCTTCATGGTAGTGAAGTGTCTAATTTTTAAATGCAAACAAAGGTCGTATCAATCTCATGTAATCAATCACAGATAAACGTATATGTCAACGTGCAAAGTAAGTTAAACTCACACTAAAACTTCAAACTCGATTTTATCTAAGAGTAAAATATACTTCACATGCACAAAATTGCACGTATGTGTGATGATAACTCTGCTTGACGACAGACAAGTAGCGACAGACTAGAATATTAAATTTTACATTTGTAAATGTAATGAACTTTTTAATTAAAAATTTATTGAAAATTTTTTTGTATCAATATAGTTAGACGGTTGCAAAAGTAATAGCATAAATTAATTATTTTATCGTAAATATTTTACAAATCTTTAAAAATTTGAATACAAGTCGCAAGAAACTACTTTTTCCAGCGATGGTCAAGGAGAAACTTATTTATAAGATAAAAGCAATGTTATCGACAAATTGATAAGATGAAAATCGAGAGCTGTACCAAAGATTGTTGAAATAAAAAGCAATTAACTTAGAAAAAACTTATTAAAAAAATTATTTTTATAAAAAATATTCTATCTTTATTATTGTTTATGCAATATAGTTAAAAAAAAAATCCTTTAATTTGGATTTTTATTTCAAGTGTTTAATATATATTTGAAATTTTTAAAATTAATATAAAACTAAAATTGAATATTAATATACTACAATTTTTTTTATTCAATTTATAAGTACACCTGCTTACAATATAAATATTTATAGTTAATGGATAAAATTTATATAAAAGCAGGCATGAAAAGATAGAATAATTCGTGAGTTGATAACTTTTATTATCTAGATATGTCTTATAAAACTTTTTCTTTCATTTCTTTTCTTGTTATAAATATTTATTTTTGTGAAACAACTAAAATAGGTAAGTTTTATATAGTTTCAATAATTGAAGAAAAAAGTAAAATAATTAAATTTTAATAAATCTGCTTAATTTTAATGTAATCTATATATGTTATTAGTAAAAATAGCCAAATATTTATTACCAGATATCAATACTAAAAAATCCTTCTACCTATTGTTATCAAAAAGTGCTTGTTTAACTTGCATATTCTACTTGATAAAATTCACTCTTTTTTTGTATATGAAAAGCTCGACCTTATTATGAAAATATTTTTAGTGGGACCATTACCTCAACAACAAAAACCGGGAACTGTACCAGTAATTCCCAGACCTAATAACGTACAGCAAGCAGTACCAGGGCCGCATCCACAAGACCAGCAACAACAACGACGACAACAATTACAAGATGCTTATCTACAAGAACAAGTACAAGCAATACAATTATATCAACATCAACTTAATGTACTACAACAACAAAGGGAACAAATGCAAGCGATGTTGTATCAGAATCGCTTAATACAACAACAAATAAATCAACAACAACCGCACCAACGACCACAACAACGCCAATAATATCCTCAGCTTCCACAACAAAATCATCAACACAAATCTGAATAGTTACTTACTAATATAGCCAAAATTGTAATTAACACAGAAATTAATTTTTTAAGAAGCAATAAAAGATAAGAAACATACATACATCAATGTAATTTATTACTTAGTCAGTATGTTCAAAATCTTATGTTAACTATGCAAAAATTTTAAGATCTACAAAAAAATTACATGTATAAAATGTGAATATTAAAAAGAAGGCCTAATTATTTTTAAAAAAATTAGTGTAAATTACGATGACACTAAACGAAATTACCCAACTCTTATCATTTAGCTCAACTAATGAATACGTTTTTGGAAATATGTGTTGTGCATGGTAGGGCGGGGCAAGGAAAGTCATTCCGCATAGAAGGTAGTTGCAATAAAAAGTTTATGAAGAAAAATCTTAAAAAAAAATTATTCTAGAAAAGAAAATATCTCAATTTTATCGTAAGTCTTCGAGTAAATTTTTAAAAAAAAGATTTCTTTGATTTGAATTTTTATTTCAAGTTTTACATACATTTAAGATTTTAAAATTTATACAAAACTAAAAGTGAATATTATTGTGCTATATTTTTTTCATTCATTTTACAAGTACACCTGATACAATATACATAAATACTTCTAATCAAAAGATAAAATTTATATAAAAGCAGCATGAAACACTGAAATGATTCGTGAGTTAACAACTTTTTAATACTGAGAAATGTCTTATAAAACTGTTTCTTTCATTTCTTTTTTTCTTTTAATTAATTATTTTTATAGAACAATAGCAACAGGTAAGTCATTTAACACTTTTAATAACAAAGAAATAATTATACAATTAAATTTTGATGAATTGGCTTAATTTTAATGGAATCTATATCACAGAATAAATTTTATACACACTATTTATTACTTAATGTGAGTGAATGTAAATAGAAAAGCCCATTAATATTAATTTATTACTAGAATTCAATGCTAAAAAAATCTTTGTATCTCTTGCTATCTAAAAATGCTTCTTCAACTTACATACATTTTTAGTGCCTCCGGAACCAGTACAGCAGAAACCTGGAACTGTACCAGTAATTTCCGGATATTATGAAATACATCCAGCAGCAGTAGGACAGCATCCACAAAATCAACAACAACAAGAAGATCACCGAGTACGACAACAATTACTAAATATTCAACTACAACAAGAGGAACAACAATTACGATTCAATCAGTTTTATAATGAACAACGGCTACTAGGACAAATGCAAATTCACGATCAACTATATCGGCAGCATTTACTACAACAACATATAAATAATATGTACCAACAACGACAACAACCACCACAAGAACATCACCAACAACAACATTTACAACAGCAGCATCAACAACAACAACTACATCAACAACAATTACAACAACAACAGCAACATCAACAACAACATCAACAACAACGTATACAATCACCACAGCAAAATCATCTTCACAATTATTCTGGATAGTTGTTACTAATACAGCAATGAATATATAATCTACAAACGAATTTATTTCTTAACAAGCAATAAAAAATATTCTTTAATCTAATTTACTATTCACAATTAGACAATAAATAGTAGAGCTTTTATTAACAGTAAAAGTATTCGAATGTAAAATGTATCAAAATTAGAAAAAAAAATCTACATATTTTGAAAAAATTATTAAAAAATTATGATCACACTAAATGATTTTACCCAACTCTTATCTTTTGTAAATTACGATTTTTATTCCTGATAATAATTTATCATTTAAAATTTTACGTTAATTTTATTTAATCATCTAAAATTAATAAAAGTTATGTTTAAAAATAAAAAAAAATTATTAGTAAATCTTTGTTTTTTTAATTCAAATATTTGTTTGCCTTTAATGAAAGTTCAAACTGCTCAAAATGATTTTCCTTATCATTTTTCAAGGTGCATAGAAAACACAGGTATTTGACTCACACGCCACGTATATTCACACATCGTTGAAAAGTGTTAAAATAAAAATTAAGCAAATCTGTAAACTATTATGACTTTGGTATAAATTTAAATAAAACTTGCTCGTCCACTTTAAATTAGATTTTATAAATAGAAATGCACTCGGATTATTGTTCAAACCCTTAAAATAAAGTAAATAATTTAGTTATCATTTTTTAAACATTTTAAATAATAAAAATCAAAAAGAAAGAAACTACACATCGTGTTTTAAGTAGAAAAAGCTCGCTATGGTATGGCAACAATGCAGAATTAAAAAAAAGCAATCTTGTTTCTTTAACTAATCATTCATTAAAATAAAAAAAAAACAAAAAAAAATTAACAGTCAAAGCTATATCCCAATTTTCCTAATGATGACCTAAGGCGACAAAAATGTGAGAATATCAACAAGTTAATATAGAAATAAAAAAAAAAACAAACAAAATCGCTACTGACCACACCGATTAAAAAAGACTACGTCGTCTTTAATCTCTACTTAACCGGTGGCAAAGACCCATCGACTAGGTAATATATACACCTAGTATCAATAACTCGTGTATAGAGCCATGAGCGTAAGATGCAACGTATATATATATATATATATATATATATATATATATATATATATATAATGTAGCAGGAGAAGCGCAAGGTCCTATATCCTCTCCGTGGACTTGGTGTCCATCGCCACTATACAACTATATACCTATATACTCTTGCAACTCCCCGCGAGCAGAGAAGGCCCAAAGACTATAAAGTGGGGACGCATATAAAAGAGCCCCACGAAGCTCCCGTCCAAACAGTCAGTTGCGGCCACATAATAGTGATCGACGCCGCCGTTGTGGCCTTTCCCTTATATACTTGTTTCTCTCACTCTATCTTATATATTCCATATCTAGCCGCGCCCCTTATTGTCAGTGGTCTAAGGTATATTACTTTCAGCACCTATTTATACTCGTCGTCGTTGTTCTTCTTGCTCCTGGTTCGCTCAAGCCGGGCCAATATGAGGAGCGAAATCGTCCTGTGTTGCTTGCTTTTGCTTGGTAAGTATATGTGTATATATAAAGGCTTTCTTTCGCGCCTTTCCCTTCACTCCTTTCCCCTTGTGTCTTGACTTTCTCACGCGAGTATAGAATGCTTGCTTTACCGCCTCTCTTTCACGCACTCGCTGATCTGTAATTGATAAAATCAAACAACTGCTAAGATTTTACATTTATTTAATTTTAAGGATTATGAAAGAATTTTTTACTTTTTTTATTTTTTTAGCAAAAGAGCATGCTGTTATGTGCTCGTAATTGTGTGTCAAAGATTAAATTTATTATTTTATTTAAAAGATAAATTTTTTTTTTAATTATTTACCTATTGTAAAAAAAAGAGATTTAAAAATGATATGATGCCTACGTGTACATGATTAGAAGAGACGAGGAAAAGAAAGGAGCGTGAAAGAGAACCGTATATGTACACACGTCCTGGCTGCCTTGAACTTTAAATTCAACTCAGCTCAGCCTCTAGCTACATTCCAGCTCACCAAGCCAGACATTAAAAAAAAAAAATAGTCTCTCAGACTAAGAAAAAGAATAAAATAATTTGTGTGTTCTCTTCTGGAAAATTTACAGTGTTATATCTTAGGAAGCTGCGGTCTTTGCAAATTAAAAAAAATGTCAGAGTAGCGAAAGTTAAAGTCTATACCTATTTGGCTTTACAAACTTTCATTCTTGATGAACCAAGTTGTATTAGGCGAGATTGATGAAAATAAAATTTTTTTTTTTACTTTGATGACAAGTTGATGATTCTTACTTTGATATATGTACACCGTCTGTGATGCGCTGATTATGCAAGTATAGAAGCTTTCAAAATCAGACTTGGGCAATGTCGCGCCTAACGATGTATTGAAATTTAATATTAGATAATGAGCTGTATATAATGAAGAATTATATGTACATATTTTTATTTTTCAAGTTAAGCCTACGCAGAAAACGATGTATGTACCAATAATTTAAAATAGTAAACAGTAAGAATCTAAAGAAAAAAAAAATATTTTGTCGCAAAAGCGAGGTCGATCTGTTCATTCTTCTTCATCATCTTGACAAACGGGTAGAAAGAATCTATATAGGTACTCAATCGACAAGCTTTCTCGTTGTCGTCGAGGCCGATGGCATTGACCCAGAATAATTTTTTTGTCGTTGAGCCTGAGGTATAAGGGCAAAATTATGCATACAGCTTTCAAGGATCGCGTCAGTAAAGACTCAATTTATTTTTTTTTCAATTTCTCAGTTATAGGACCGGTTGCGAAAGAGTTTATTAATCGATTGCATATGTACAAGGACACTAGGCTGTTATAAGCTTTTAATTTCGATTGACGTATGCTTAAAATTAAATTTTTGAATAATCGGTATAACAACGTCATTTCATCCCTGCTGATATCAAATAACAGGTTTCTCATACTATACAAATTGCAAAACATGAACTGTTAATCAATCACAACCAAAACCAAATAAACTATTTTAATCATATAAAACAGGATTTTTAAAAAAATAAATAAATAAACTAAGCTCACCAAACAACTATTCAATTTTAGCAAGCACAGCATCATCGCTCACACGTAAGGAAGAAGCAGCAGAGATAAATCGTCGCAAGCACTCACAACCACTTTACAAAAAGCAACCAACGACATCGTCGTCAGCAGCAGCCGAGGATGTGACCGAACACGAAGACGACGAGTTCTCGGATCAATGCCCTGAACCTAACGGCTACTTCCCGGACGCAGAGCAGTGCGACAAGTATTATGATTGTCGGGATGGTAGACTTACCGAGAAACTCTGTCCGGATGGCCAGGTATTCAATGACTTTAGTCCTCAGCATGAGAAGTGTGATTTACCTTTTGGTATTGACTGTTCAAAGCGGCCTAAGCTCCGTAAGTATTATCTGCACACTTGAAATCTTTATGATGTTCGATGCAAGCTCAAATAAAAAAATGTCTTTACAGAGACTCCAAAGCCATCGGCACATTGTCCACGTATGCATGGCTACTTTGCTCACGAAGACCGAAGCAACTGCAATACCTTCTATTATTGCGTTGAGGGTAAATTTAACATGATCAAGTGTCCGGATGGACTTGTGTTCTCTGAAAAAACTGGTATTTGCACGTGGCCGGATGAGGCTCAAAAGACTGGATGTGGTTCTCGGGAATTGTTTAATTTCACTTGCCCGAAAGTTGATGAATCGGTAGCTGCTACTCATCCACGTTATCCTGATGCCGAAGATTGTCAGTTCTTTTATGTTTGTATTAATGGCGAGACACCAAGACGTAGTGGCTGTAAGCTTGGACAAGCTTTTGATGAACGTAGTGGCAAATGCGATTGGGCTCGCAAAATTCCTGAATGGTAATTCGAATTTTTTATTTTAATTTCTTAAGCTTTCCTAGGAATTATGAATTTTTTTGGGGTTACGAAAACGTGTCTGACATTGTCCGATCTGTTACTACTTAAGCTTTTTTTTTATTGGATATAAAAGTCATATACCTTTCTACTTTTTTAACCCTCACTTTTGCCAAAATAATTATGTTCAATATAAAATAAATTAATTTAAATGCCTTATTTTTTTACGACGTCTTTAATTGATTGTAATTTAATTTAATTGATTGTAATAAATTTAATTACAGCAAAGACTGGTACAAGGGAGTCTTAACAGACGCCGAGTTGGATGCCTTAGAAAATCCTCCAAAGCCAAAGCCTTCAGGATCAAGTCGAAGAAAGGGACCAAAACGTGGACCTGAACCCGAGGAGGTCGAAATAGAAGATTAAACACACGAACGTTAGTCTCGCCAGAGGCTTCTTTTTTTTTGTATCATCCACACTTTCTACTTTCAAGACATATCTCTTTTTTTCTGGATATATATACCGATGCGCCAGCACAATTAAGAACAAATAACTGATATTGTGTACGTGTGGATTCGAATAGAAAATTTCGAAATCACTTAGAGAATGAACAACGTGAGATGCGAGAGACTGAGAGAACTCGTCAGAGGCGCAAAGACTGAAGTTTCTAATTTTTATTGCGATGTGTAACACCAATGTGAAATGTTGAGAAATTCTTTTTTTTTATACATGATAAATAAAATTTTTTTAATAATGTAATATGATTATTTTGTCGTAGGTTAATATTTTGTACTTAATTTTTTTATTATTTAAACGTAAAATGTGTATGGATTAATGTTCATAAAATATTATTGCGTGTTCTTTAAAATTTTATTATAGAAAAAGTTAATGAATTGTATTGTTATAAGATTAAAGTTCCGTAAAAACTTTTTATATACTGATTTATTATGATAATTGAATAAATAAGGTTTCTCTATTTTTAATCTGAATTATTTTACTTATTTTACAACCATTTCATAACTGTAAAAAAAAATTGTATTATCTTTAAAGAGAGCGAGAAAGTAAAAAGAGAACAAAAAATAATGAAACAAGACAATGTAATTAAAAGTGAAAGTCTTTTTGATACTTTTTGTCTCCCCAGTTGAGATCGAAATTTTAAAAACTTTAAGTTAAAGGGTAAGAGACATGAGTTTGTTTGATACAATAAATATTGTAATGATTTATTGGTAAAATTTTTTAATTATATATTTCAATGTTTTTTTTTTTTTGTTTTAATAGTTATGATAATTACAATGTGATGAAATAATTATTGAAATTTCAAAAATTGATAACAAAAATAGTAACATTTTATTTAAAATGCTAGATGATAGAATTAATAAGTAGTTTAATCATATGTGCATGTCAATATTAAAAGTATTGATTGTAAGTAATAATAATAAAAGATCACAGAAAATAATGTTTACAACTAAACGTCCTGAAAAAAATACAACTGATTGAACATATTTCAATATTTTCTTACAAATGATCATCTCTTCAATAATTTTAACTGATTCTAATTCTTATTCCTAGCACCATACCAACAACACATTATCATATCTCATACAGTAATCCTATCATATCTACCACAATTTAAACCATAAAAGCAATAAATTAACCACGCATAACTCGTTTGTATATATTTAATTCCTGAGTGCCGGAGAAAGAAAAAGAGAAGGAGAAAAAAAAAGGAAAAAGAGAGAGAAAGAAAGAAAGAAAGAAAGAGAAAGAGAGTAGTAGATATAGTATAGTAACATGGCACAAGCGTCCGATCGCCGCTTTTGACCATAGCCACCATCAACATAATCATGCGAGCGAGAAAGTGGGGAAAAGCCAGCTGCTGGGAGGGCCAAAAAAGGTGGGGGGATGACAAGGTATACACCCGATGGTCGACTGTCCTCGGCTGCAGTCTTTCGCGCGAAAGGACGACTTTTCACCCGGACACGACAAGACCCGGAGTGTGTCTCTTTAGTAGTAGCAGCAGCGCGAACCAAGCTTATAACGTTTACTTCTTTATCTGCCTGTAAGTTGGAATTATTAATTATTATTATAATATTGAAATTTATAAAAACTTAGTCAATTTATAAGTGAGTTTTTTATAAATAAATTATTTCATACAATTTTTTTTTAATTTAATTTTTTGTTTTTGTTAGAAAACGAAGATGGGTAAATCGTGTATTTTTGTTACCTGCCTGCTGGCCATTGTTGCAGTAGCATGTAAGTAATCCAATTATTTAATAAATTAACAAATTTATTAATTTTATAAGACCAACGAATAGAAATTTTTTATCTTGTTTGTATTTTAATTTTAAATTAAATTTTTTTTTAAAGGTAAAATTTTTTCTATTTGACGTTTTCAAATAATATATTTATAAAATAAACAAATCCAACTAACAAAAATGAAGATAATTATAGTCACATATATTGTCGCATTAACAATAAATTTTTAAATAATCTCTCAACAAAATATAAAAAAAAATTAAAAAAAAAGTCTGAAAGCATACCGATTGAAATCAACAAAACGACCGGTACGTAGCATAAATCTGTGCGCGTGTGTGTGTATATATATAATATGTGTTCAGAGAGCCGCTTATAGCGTACACGGAGAAAGGAAATTTCGCCGGCTTACATACATATATATATGCGAGAGCGACTCGGAATCTCGTGTCAACGACCCTCTTCCCATATTTCTTTTACATATATACACATTTTTTTTTTCTTTTTCTTTTTCTTCTATCTTTATCTATCGCAAGTAAAGAGTCTTTTGCGTAATGTTTCACCGGCATCATTAGCGTTTAAAACGTGTATAGATACTATATGCCGTTATAGAAGTTCCAGTTCCGTAATTAATCTACGTAAGGAAAATTTCGATCGATCTCTCATTTATATACTTATGTATGTGTCTCTAATAGAAATTTCGTTCCGTATCGGATAAGATTGCGTAATTATTCATTCTTTTTTTTTTTTTTAAATTATGTTAATTTAAAATTATGTGAAAATCAAATTATAAATTTATATTACATTTTTTTTTTCACTAAGAATTAATAACTTTGTTTATTATTAAAAAATATTTTGAGAAAATTAATTTCTTAATAATAACATTTCTCCAAAAATTATTTTTTTCTTCTAATACCAGTTAAAACTATATATAATTAACATAAAACACACTATAAAAACAACTTCAACTACAATAAGGAGCATAAAACCCCATAAACCTAAATCATACACGAAATATCAGCTAAAATATATACGCAGTTTGTTGGGCATGAAAAAAAGGCGCGTACCTATATAGTATATTATATGCGCGTGTGTGTATGTGTGTGTGTTCTCGCGCGGGCGCTCTCACTTTCTAAAACGTACATAAATGTCAGAACAAGGGGGGAGGGAGCTGTTTTTCGCTGGTAGCAGGGCCTCACATATAGGCGCACCCGATCGGTCGCCCGACTGAGAGCGAGGCTTGTGGGTTACGTAAAATAATTTCGCGTACATGTTATACGCATTGAATTCGTATGTATGAGAATCGAAAGCCATACTATTATTACGAGTTATATATACCTACATTAAAATTTATGTTTGAATATGCCACTTTGATGCTATTTTAAACGCTTGTTCTTCCTCAAATTTGCTTGATAATTATTATGAGAGAGTAATTGTTTGTGAAATTGGGGATAAAAATTGAGAATTGCTACCAGCTGAACATGACGATGTTGTCTTTGTAATTGGGATGATTATGTAGCTCAGACAATTTTCTGGTAATACTAGGGTAGAAGCTGCTGCTGTAATTTCTCCTGTACATTATAATTGCACGATTTATATCGTTGCGCTTAATACGTTTATATAAGATGTTTTGGTGAATATTAAATTTCTAACTATATTAATTTAAAATATATATATATTTTAAATTAAAGCTATGATTTAAGATTTGACTAGGATTTTGAGGTCATGATATTTCTATTTGAAACAAATTGTATAAAAAACAATTTTACGATTTTATAAGAAAAAAATAATTTTCATTAATAATTTCCTATAAACGTATTCATTTAAATTGCAATGCCAGATTTTTTAATGAAAAGCAATCCTAGAATATTAATCTAAAAGCTATAAAATTAAATTCTTTCAACTGATTATATTTACCAGTATACACATCGATATAAAATATACTTTCCCGCGAAGTGAAAGTGGTAGCACACACACGCACACCAAAAATATATTTCACGACAAGCAGTTCCACGATAAGATTCATATATACGTATATTTGTAATATAGTATACGTATATATATATATATATATATGCATTTGACTATCCTGTCTTTTAATCTCATCTAACAATTTTTCCTTTTTGACATTTTTTTCTCTTTTTTTCTCTCCCACATAACTTTAATTATTTCCCATGAATTGCTTTCTCAAATGCAAAACTTGAAAACCAGACTAGGTGAAAAAAAAACAAACGTCACACCACTACTGTCACTGCATTAACAAAGTCTCGCTATACAAGTTTTTTTTTCTTACACTTTCTTGCTCTTTTAAATTACGTGTACTGTTGGACACAATACGCTTACTCTCTTGGTATTACATGATTAAAGGCAAGTATTCCTATATGTATTCGCACGCAAACGTAATCGAAACCAGTATTGGATTGAGTAAGCTATATACCATACACCATATACAAGCGCATGTGTGTTTCTATGGTTTTATATGATACATAAGCTTTCCTTAAATATATAACTAAAAGTTTCAATCCCAATAGCTTTGGAATTTCCATATGATACTAAAACGAAGAATTTTTATTCTGTATAGACGGGGCATTCAACTGTCCAAAGGAGGACGGCCAATACGAGGATTCAAAGCAATGCGACAAATATTACGAATGCATCGACGGTTTACCCATCGAGAAATACTGTCCGGACGGTCTGGTATTCGACCCGCTTAACCGGAAAGTCAACAAGTGCGACCACGTCTTCAACGTCGATTGTGGTGACCGGCTTGAACTGCGTAAGTATATACAAGGCGTACACACTTGATTTTCATTTTCCCTATACATATAAGCTTGCGTAACGAGTTTTGCTTTATATATCGTATAAATTTGATTGCTTACTATTCACAGAGCCACCCCAACCAACTAAGAAATGTCCACGTAAAAATGGATTCTTTGCTCATCCCGAGCCATCGGTATGCAATGTATTTTACAATTGCATCGACGGTGAAGCGATCGAGATCACTTGTACCACAGGATTACATTTCGATGAATACAGTGGCACCTGCGTTTGGCCCGAGAGCGCAGGACGACAGGTAAAGACATAATAATTAATTACTCATTTGTTTTCTCTTTCTTTAGAATAATTGTTTTGCGATGACATTCTTAAATTATTGCATAATAATAGTATCGCTTTTTCATTGTGATCGTGAACGATTTATTGACGGATACGTGTAATTCATTGTATTTTTATGTATACCTAATAGATATGAAAGAGCTATTTATTTAATAATTATTTTCATTTTAACAATAAGATTATAACTAAATATTTCATGCGTATCAAAAGAATTTCATTATGAATAATGCAAGTCAATGAACTCTTACTATTACTAATTGTTATTTAATTCAACAAAAACAACGACATTCATCGTGAAACAATAGACGGCAATTATCAAAATTGATGGGTGTATGAACAATAAGAAATAAAAAAAATCAAAATTGACGATTGTTTGAAAAAAATGATAGCTGATTAAAATCAATAACTACTTTTTATAGGGTTGTGGAACAGTCGGTAAGACGTTGTCGGACGGTTTCGAATGTCCAAATGCAGGAGTCGATAGCCGTGGTATCACCGTCGATCATCCCAAATATCCTCATCCCGAAGACTGTCAGAAATTTTACGTATGCTTAAACGGTGTAACGCCACGTGAACAAGGCTGCAGTGATGGTACCGTCTATAACGAGGAAGCACAAAGGTGTGATGCTCCTGAAAACGTTCGTGGATGGTGAGTTTGAAATTTTTTTAATATTTTTTTAAAGATAATTAAGTATTGGAAAATAAATAATTTATTGTATTTTATTTTCAAACTTTTCAGCGAGGACTGGTATAAGGAAGATGACAAGAAACAATCGCGCAACAAGAAGTAAAATGTCGCCAAGCCAGCGATTTGTCCCGCATCGGGATACCGTCAATCACGCGTCACTGAAGTCTTCCTTGTCTCTTCTTTTCTTCTTCCATTTCTTCATTTTCCCATTTTTTATTCTCATTTACAATTGGCCCATCAAAATATATCCTGACGCGTTAAAATCCTTTTTTTTTTTGTAACGAATTTTCCAGGCCGGTCTAACTAAAAGTTTATTATCAGCATCAGTGACTACTTTTACACTCGCTCAATCGGGGGATATACCCACCCATACATATGGACCTTGCCTTTACCCCACACTCCTTCTTTATCCAAAATACCGGTGTTACAACATTCTTGGATATTTTTTTTTTGTCATTTGTGGGCGCATATACAAGCTCTTTGGCGCCTCAAATCTGTTTTTGTTCGATGATAATTTTTTTTATATATATAAATATATATTAATTTTTATTTGAAAATTCGATTGAAATTTATTCAGGCCTGTTATAAGCCTAAAAGTCTAATAAAATTAGAGTTTATCTTGTGTGATATGTAAAAGAAACAAAAGAACAGGTTTTAATCCTGGCACTAAAACATACACGCGTGGAATTTCGATGTGATTATTTATTATAGCGATTAATCATCGTCATACTATATATCAATATATATTGTTGAACTGAATTAATAAATAAATTGAATTCCAAATTTTTATCAATTTTATTTAATGACTTATTTACACCACCCTAAATTATTATAATTTTTTCATAAAAAACAACATTCCACATTTAAAATTGGCCTAAACCTTGTCAATAGGAGCTCGCTATATCCTTGACAAATCAGTCGACATCTTAACACTTTCTCTCTATAGTAAACTTCAATTTCCGTCATTGAATACTAGACGCACACACAGATCTAAATATTGCTGACTGTCACGCCTAGTCACTTTCAAACCAGTCGATCGATCATCATAGCAAGTAAAAGTTCTTATCAAATCGGTCACGCTTTCGTCTCTGATCTGTATTGAATGTATAGACCTTGGCATGATACGTGGGTGGTGATTTCTTGTGTCTGTCTATATTACTCTCAACACTCGAGTACAAAATCAACGTTTTGATTTCTAATTTATTTTAATGCTTGCAGCTTTCGATCGTTGCAAGGAGAGTGTGAGGCTTTTATTCTGGTTTCTAGTTGTTTAATTGATATCTGTACTTTTTTAAAAATTTCATATGTTATTCACAATTTCTAATTGGATTACAAATTTAATAATTATAATTTTTATTGTAATTTTTCGTATAAGATTTATGTAAAGATAGTGACATAATTTTCAGAAAATATATGGTCGATTATTTTATTTTTTGAATATAAATTCACTATAAAATGCGGAAGTGCTCCAAGGTTTTAACAAAAGAAAATTCAAGTTTTGTTAACAAGTTTTGTTAACATTTTCCAATTATTTAAATTTTATATTTTTTAAATTATTAAAAATAATAAATAACTATTACGTCAAAAAAAAAACCTCAGTGGATTATATTCATAATAAAGAGTTTTCCTGCACACATGTATTTCTGAATAACTATGTAAAAAACTTGATTTTAATTAAAACATCAATCGATGATAAAACAGATTACTTACTGTGATTTTAAATACTTATAAACTTACAATTTTTTCTTTTGGATGATCAAATCTTTAAAAAATATCCCCTGTCTAGAAGTACTGTTAAAATCTTTGGTGGCAATTAAAAGCAGTTGAACACCCTTGTAAAAATGAAAAATAAAATGGAAAAGAGAAGAAAATGAAAAATATTGAGCTTCTTATTTTTTTTTTTTTTAAATAGGGAAAGACAACAATAAAAATGTTCTTGCTGGAATTAGCCATCTGGCTGCAAGTGATCGAAGTAAGATAGCCGCTAAAAAGAGACTGGCGGGAAATTGAAAATTTAGATGATAATTTGCTACTTATTTTTGATACAAAATAAAAAATATGGAATACCTTCTATCGATTGTCATATGATAATTGTTCATAGAAAAGTGCTACATCATTTTATAGAATAATAAGGTGATTAAAGATATCATAGGGATGTCTATAAACCGAGCCACCAAAGGATCCAGACAGGCCCACACAATCACATACACAATCGTATGAACGGTGAGATAGTAAGTATAGCTCACTTACAGAGACTTGAAAAGCGCATGGCGATAGGTGAATTTGGTGAAAGAGGAGGGATTATACGAAGGGGAATTAAAAGACAGACTAAAGAAAGAGAAAGAGAGAGAGAGAGAGAGAGAGAGAAAGAGAGGGACCGGCGCGAGATTCAGGCCGGCCGCAACGATGAAAGGGGGGCCCCACATGGTAAACGCGCGACTGGGTCCCCGCGGAAAAACACGTATAATATACCTGACTCTTTCTCTCTTTCTCAGTCTTAAGAGAAGCATCAAAAACGTAGGTGGGGAGAGAGAACAGCGATCTCCTTGCATTCATATATACGTATAGGCACATATCACTTCTCGGTGCTCCTCCACCGATCACCTTCCGAGAGTCGTTGTTCTCTTGAGGCTGCTGCAAGTATGAGGCCCATTACGCTGCATCTAACGCCGCTTACAGTTTTCATATTATTATTATTACTTGGCTGTTCTGTGCTTGGACAGCAAAATTCATTTAATTGTCCTGAGCCCAAAGGATTTTTTCCCGATCCGGAACAGTGTGATCTTTATTACGCTTGCGTTGATGGTGTTGCTGAGGAACGACTTTGTAAAGATGGATTACTTTTCCGAGATGATAATATTAAGAAGGAATTCTGTGACATCCCGGCTAATGTTCAATGTGGCGATAGGACTGCTTTGCGTGAGTAATATATATATTTTTTGTATGATTGGGTGATGGATTTTTAAATATTGTTTTCGAATTTATTGAATTACCTGCATGTTCGATTTTTCTAATTTAACATTTTTGGGAGATCCTAATATCGGTGCGGATAAGGTTGAAATTTTAATGGTCTACTCGAAATTTCTAGAATTTTACTTCAAAAACAACAAGAAATAATTATTAAATTTAGAATTCTTATTTAAATAAAATTAAAAAAAAAAAAATTATAGAGCACAATTTATTATTTCAAATGTAACTTTAAAGAAAAAAAATTCGTTGATTTACAGCTGGGTCACGTGAACCCCGAGGTTAGTTAATATGTAATGCTCGAAATTACGCTCGTAGATTGAAATAAAAAATTCATATAGCGTGGCAAGCTTTTGGTATATTATGCTTCCTGATACGTTACATCAGATATTACGGGAGATTTTAGTCGAGAGATGCATTTGCTCATGAATATACATGTGGAATATATATAGTGCCTGTCTGCACTCTTAAATAATAATACGCGTTTTGAATACCTTTGTGTTGGTGTGTGTGTTACGTAATTTTTGTTTCCAGAGAATCTGTGGGGATAATAGCTTTTCTCGCGCCACGTATAATTATTAAATGTTTTTTAAGTAGATTAATTTTCTCGAAACTTTCAAAATTAATTTGTTTATGCAGGTAATTTTTAAACAAAATAACTTACTAAAAATTTATTATTTATTAATTATAAACTTATCTTCAAAAATAAATTAATAAATAACAAATTCATATATCATATATTACCATCAAATATTCAACCAAACTTGCACGAAACTTCCAGGCGTGGCTATAAAATTTCCCCTCCTTAAACCGAGACACAACAAAAAAGGGAATCGAGAACCAAAGGTATTTTTGTATCGTGGCCCGGGCCTCGACCTCACTCACTCACTCACTCAATTGTACACACCTTTATACATGTACATATACATACATATTAAAGCAACAACTTTCGCCGATTTCAGTGTGCTCTCATGTCGGTTTTTCGCGTGCAGAAACCGGTCTCCTCAAGGTTCTCTCTGTAAAAATCGTCCAGGCCCACACGTACATATCCATAATATACACGCACAAAGCTCTCCTTTTGCTCTTGCACATCGCTGCTGCTACTGCTGCTGCTGCTTTTGTTGCTTTCTTTACCTCACTCGCTCTCTTTTTCATTTCTCGTCAACTTTCGCGCTATATACTTTATATATAACTATATAAGTGGAGACACGATCAAGCCACGTATTCTGATTTCACCTCGACATCTTTATGTATGTTTTTATATGATATAGAGGAGCCCCATCCCTCAAAAGGATGCCCACGAGCAAATGGATACTTTAAACATGAGGATCCAGAGGTCTGCGACAAATTTGTCAACTGCATAGACGGTGTTGCTCAGGTATAATCATTATTTAAAGATTGTCTATTTGTCACGAGTGTAGACTTACACATGTTTAATTCATCTTATGCAGTCGTATATTGCTGCATTTATCATTCTATGCAAATTTGTGAGGAAATGCCATTTTTATTGTATTTTTATATGATGACTTCATGTTAGAAATAATGTCGATGAAAAACACATTTTTTTTTTAATTTATATCTATTTTAAAATCATATAAATTTCTATATTTTACAAGAAAAAAAATTAAAAGCTTTTATCGACGATAAATACCTTCTATATCATTCGTTTTATAAAAAAAGCTCCTAAAAAAAGAATTAAAAAAAAATGAATGACCACTTAAAATGTCACACAAATTACAGATAATGTCATGTCCACCTGGTCTGGTATACGAAGAAAAAATGTCAAGCTGCGTATGGGCAACCGACGGTACCAGATCATGCAGCGATGCTAAACGCGATGTACTAGACGATGGTTTCAGCTGTCCAGCAGGAGATGTACCTGGACCTCAAGGCCGAATATTACCTCATCCAACTTTTCCACATCCTGAAGATTGTGCAAAATTCTACATCTGTCGGAATGGTATAGTTCCTCAAAAGGGTCAGTGTGAAGAAGGCCTTGTATATAATGAGGACAGTTTCAGGTGCACTGAGCCTGACCTCGTACCTGGATGGTAATTACATCTCTTTTACTCTCTTTTGCTCTCATTTTTTTTTTTTTTTTTTTTTTGCTCTTCGAGTATTAATAGTCTCGTTGGATTTAACATTTTTTTCTTCTTTTTATTACTTAATCCTTAATCACATTTTATTAAATTTTATTAATATTTCAGCGAGGATTACTACAAGACCAAGAATTAAAATAAATAAAAAAAAATCAATACGAAGCCATCGTTAATGAGATGAGTAATATTAAAAGCAAGAGCTGTATACTGAAGAAGGACGTGGCAGAAAATCCAAGAACACATATCGGCTGCTATTACCATGCGCGACTACTTTCACTCTTATACTCCTATTAAGTTATGAAAGATGATACGATCTTTTTCCGGCTCTCGAGAGCGAATCCGATATTATTATATATATACATATATATTCACAAGTAGAACGCAAGCTATATTAAGAGAGAAAGAGATCCCCATGCGGTTACCGAGACAGAGAGATCAATTTTTCTAGATTAGATATATACACATATACATATTGCATACGAGAATTTCATTAACAACCAGTCGATATTGGCCCTCATAAATTTATAGATTTTTTTTTTAATTATTGAACTTCTATAAAAAATTGTTCATTAGAAACTACTCGAACTTTATCATCCAGTCTCAGCCTACCGTAATAGAAAGACTACAGATACATTAGCAAAGAAATTTAAGACCAAAAGCCAGGATAAGCACTTCGGCTTATCTACCACTTGGAAAGTAAAAAAAGAAAAAATCGCCAAAAAGAAAAAAAGGCATACAAGAGAGCACGTAACACATACCGCTTTCGCAAGCGATCCTCTTGCAAGTATAGTTAACGAAGAAGTGAAGATAACGAGAATCGAGAGGTGCATTATATTGTATTGTATAAATATACACGAAACCGATATATTTGCTCAAGCTATATAAATACAACAGTGAAAGCCATGATCGTAAACATCCAAGTTGTGTATGCCAGAGTATAGCGTCAATTAAAAGCCGATTTTTCATCAAATATAAACACCCTATAGCGATTTATCTAACTTGCGCTACCCCTCTATAAGCTTTTTATCCCTTTCCTAGATCGGTTTTAAATTTCACAAGGGTTTTGCTAGATAGATCTTCAAAGAGCGATATATGTATAGCTTGGTATGCTGAGAAATCGTGCTTGATGATTTTTTTATTTTTTCTGCATGTATGTTCGACGGATTGGAAAATTTATGAGGGAGATTTATTGGGATGTTCAATCGAGATTTAAAATTTGTCGGATGCTTTAATGACATTGATATCTATTGTAATAATTGATTTTTTGTTTTTGAAGCTGGGATTTTTTTTGGGATTTATTTGTATGTAATCGATTTCAAAATTATAGAAATGAGATTTATTGTTTAGTGTTTTATACATATTTACTTTTTTTTTCTTCCTATATATTTAGCTATAAGTTTGAAAGAATCTTTGTCGTATATATCTTTATTTATTTTTTATGTTCGAATTTTTCATGGATTTTACAATGTAAGTTATATAAAAGTGTGGACGAAAAAGAAATTAAGCTTTCCAAATATGTATCTAATTTCATTTAATTTTAATAATCATGCCATTACTGTGTACATGTATTATCTTTATAAAGAAAATAAATTTGAAAATCCTTCAAAGAGAAAAGATTAATTTTACTAACGAGTAAATCCACTCGATACTTTAACAAATTCAAACTGCGAAGTTTGACCATAAAAAAAAACCTATTCAACAGATGTGTACCATATAAAACTAAAAATCAAAAATTTCTCCCAACCTAAAGAAAGTATGCCAAAAGGTCAGGTCAAATCTACACACCCGAAAACTCACCCGTAACTTTTACATCCATTGTTGTTAGAGCAACAAAATTCTCAAGAAGTTCCCACATCCAACATAATCTACCTTCATCATCTCTATCTCACAGCAACAGCAGTACAGATAAACATACACTCTTTCTTTCTTTCCTCGTTTCTCAGGTAAATAAGTAAGTAAGTAGTAAAATAAGGTGGGGTCGACCGGTCAATCAGTCTCTCTCTCTCTCTTTATACTTATACTTTTAAAAGACCTCCTCCTCTCCATTATGGGTGAAGGGGATTAAGAAGTCGCGCGGAGTAGCGCACATTATAAGCGAGGCCGCTGCGCAGCGCTACTATACTGCTACAACAGCTATATACCTTATACGTATACCTACTTGTGCGGCCACGAAATTCAGTAGTCACGGACCGAGTCGTGCGGACCGGAACCATGAGACGCACCGGTAATACTGAGGCTGGAACTACCGGCGTTATCTTACTTCTGATATTGGCTGTTTTAGCCAACGGTAAGCTGTTAAATTGACCTTCTTCCTTTTTCATATAACAGAAAACTTGTCCTGTAACAATTTTATTTTATTTATTGTTTTTTTGACTTTCAACTTTCATATATTTAATTTTTTACTTTTTTTTTTAATAGAAGTCAAGTTAATTGAACGTTTATTGCACGTACATTAAAATAATTTGGTTTTGTTAATTGTATAATTAGATAATCAAGTATACAAGTTGAGAAATTTTCGAACAAAATACAGCTATGCATTCCTTGTTTAACTCCTCTATTATCTTAACAAAGGGTTTTTGTTCGCGCCAAAAGAGAGAGAGAGAGGGGGAGGGAAGGAGAAAAAGAAAAAAAAAATACAACAACAACAGTCGAAAGAAGCCGTTCCCGAAGTGAAAGTAAATGAGCAACCAAGCGTTGTTCATTGTTCCACGTATAATATACGCGCAGTTACTCCTTTTTTCTATTTTTTCCCCTCTTTTTTTTCTTTGAGTATCGATTAATATTAATCAGACTTAAGGGTGAGAATAAAAAATGAGCTTTGACGAAGGAAATCATTTAGAATTTGCAACAAGAAAAAATTCGCGAGATAAACGTTTAACGATATTGTATACGTCATTTAGTATCTATACAAACATCAACCTCGACTGCTTTCACTATACCATATGGCTGACTACTGAATTCACGAGATTCATTTTCCATATCAATGTTGGTATAAAGCTATTAATATTATGACATTGCAAAGCTTTTATCTACCTGTCGACATCTTAATTTAAAGATATACTTGATTTAATCAGTATAAGTACCATCCTTATATAGAAATTTATAATTTATTAAATATATGATAAAATGAAAACGATAAGAAATTTGTTATGGGTATATCTTAAAAATGATTTCATTTAATTATATTCTCATAAACCATAACACTTTTCTCTTAACGACTCATCTTTATTAAATAAAACTCACTACCATTTCAAGAATACACTTATATCCTTATCATCATTATAATCCCAAGATAACAAACTTTTAATTAAAAAAAAAAAAAAAAGAAACCAATCAACATCTTGTATAGAAAGAGAAAGGCCATAAAAAAAAGTCTCATCATCACAGTCAAGGTGTATATTCCTTCTCGAAGCATCATCTCATTAATAAACGAGAAACATAACTAAATCCACATTAATAATTCATGTGCCATCGCACATTACGAAAAGGGACGGATATGATGCTGTTGCTGACGCGTCGCGTTCTTCGTAACATATATAAGACTTTGATAATAGTCATTCTGAGAAGGAAGGGTTAAATTGTATATGCACCTTGCATATCCTTGATATATTTTCGATAACGGAACGATCTCGAAGTATCATACATACATACACGTTTTATAAAACGGAATTTTATCAAACGACCGGATATGCGTTGGCGTGGTTCTCACACCGGAGAGAAGATCGGTATGCATAACGTAGGGGGAGAAGAGCTTTAGCTTAATAAAATAATCACGAATCTTTTAGATACATAGTGCAATAAAAGCTGAGAGTATAGATGAAAACAACCAACGCTGTATATACTCTATACACACCAAGTATTTAGCATTTAAATGACTATGCTTTTGTAATTGCTTCGAACGCTTAGCTCTCGACAAATTACAATCAGCTTGTATACCTATAATACAAAAATTCCATGATTGATATACTCGAGGAAAACTTGTTATGAAAAAAAGAATAAAAAAACAACTACCCATACTGGTTATGACCGCACGCCCAATAATCATCGTATCAGCCCGTCACTTTTTATAATAACAATGCATTGACAACGTACAATAATACCCTTCACCTTCATATCCTTCTCAATAAGAAATAAAAATTGAAAATGGAAAAATAAAATTTATTCTCGTTCGTATAGTGCAAGCAGTACCATTGCTTGATCACTTGGCACCACGATGTCCCGACGAATACGGTGAGCAGGCATATGCTCATCCGGATGACTGTAATTCTTTCTTCCTCTGCACCAATGGTACTTTATCGATCGAACGATGTGAGAATGGTTTACTCTTCGATGGCAAGGGTGCAGTTCACAATCATTGCAATTATAACTGGGCTGTTGATTGTGGAGGTCGTCAAGCTGATCGTAAGTATATTACTAAATTATCGATAAAGTAGTATAAAATTGAGAACTATTTTAAAAAAGAAATTGAATGTTGGCAGTGACTCCACTGAGCTCATCAGTTTGCGAGTACCAGTTTGGTATCTATCCAGGCGGTCAAGCCTGTAGTACGACGTACATAAAGTGCGCTTACGGTGAGCCTCTTGAGGCCTACTGTGACGCTGGTCTTGTTTATGATGAAAAGACCCACACTTGCGTTTGGCCAGATCAGCTATTGCCTTATTGTAATCCTGAAGAGATCATTGGATTCAAGTGTCCTCAGCATCCGCCAAAAGGCGTTAATTCCAAATTCTGGCCTTATCCACGGTAAAGCTTGTAGAATAAAAAATTTGAGCTTGAGCTTGCGCGATAACATGATATTAAATTGACTGAGATGACTGTTTGACATCTGAAAACTAAATGACTGGTTTATTTTAGGTTCCCAGTACCAGGTGATTGTGGTCGTTTGATTACCTGTGTTAATGGATATCCTCGTCTTCTTACCTGCGGTGAAGACAAACTTTTTGACAAGGAAACGCTTAGCTGTCTTGATAAGGATGAGCTTCCTCATTGGTAAGATTTTTTTTATTTTAAATTTTTGATTTCAATATGCATTTATGAGATGATTCTTGATTGTGTTTATATTTCTGTTTCAGTTCATAATTGATCAAAGTAAGATGACATTGATCAAAATCTAAAAAGACAATTGCAATTGATTTTTTTCGTTTAAAATATGTAATTATTCGATGAGTATGTTAACAAAAAAGACAATTCAAAATTAAATAAATGTCAAAATATAATATAGTGTAGGCGTATTGTGTATAAAAAAATACATTTTTTCAATTTATTTTCACAAAAAAAAAATCTACTACGCCGCCTTAACAAAAAACAATATTATAATTGTTAACTTCTTTTTTCTTCATAGAGAATTGATATGCGCAAAAAGTATAGATATTTACACTTTAACCAGAGGCGAACTAATAATTTGGATTCTATGTGATTGTTGAATAACTTATTGCGCTATGCAAATTTGTAAATATTTCAAAAACATTTCAACTTATCATTTCAGTTTTATAACTCTGTACACAACTGAATAATAAATAAAATAGAATTTCTAAAATTCAAAATAAAATGATGAGAATCGTCAATTATTTTTGTGATCTACATATCTTGACAAAGAACAAATGACTTGTGTAAAAATAGAAAAAAAATTATTTCATTGGAGGATGTAATAAAGAACAAAAAGAATAAATCGAAAAGTAACTTATTTACTTAAAAAAAAAAGTTGGCTTACAAAGTTCAATTATTAATTCTACTTTCTGTTTTCTGGAACTGTTGGGCCAGATGTAGGCTGACCACTAGTCCGCCCCTGATTTCTACAGACGAACCTTATAATATTACAATGATTTTTACGATATTTCATTTTTTTTTTATTATTACAACGCTTGAAAAAAGTAAATACAATAATATAATAAAGGTAATAACGAAACATTACAAAGTCACGTGTGCATATATAACTAAGAGTCACAAATCGCATAAGTCAATGGCTCATTACAGATACATAATCGTCCTCGGTTTCAAATGTCGTTCATTAAGGTAAATACAAAAAAAAAAAATGAAAATAAAAATATGAGGGAGGAAGTGTAAATGATAGAGAGTAAGAGCTGGAAGATAAAAATACTAGCGAACATTGTACTCCGTGTGCTTTAGCTGCGGATTGTGCAATACTTCGATTTCCGACTCAATGACGTAAATCATTAAAGAGTTATGGGTTTAAGTCGTCGTCCTCGTCGTCGTCGTAGACGTCATCGTCTTGGTGAGCGAGCGAGTTGTGCGGTAAGAAAGAAAGCGACGACTACTACTGAATTTTTCTCCGATTAGGTTGCTGTTATAGTATTTTAGTTGCCTTCCAGTTCAAGTTTTTTTTTTGTTTGTTTGCTTTGATTTAATTGGCAGTTTACGTGACAAATTTTTATTTATTTATCCCAATCAATCGAAAAATTTTCGACATAGCTTGATCGATAAATATAAAAATACGTTTCTCACGTTCGAATATGTGTGTATGTGGCTTGATTATGTATACGCACTTTTACGTAAGACTTACGTCATTCAATTTGCAAATTAAATATAATTTTGATTTTTAATTTAATTTTTCTCATATGCAAATGTATTCGAACGTCCCTATATTTATGATCAGTATTAATATCAAAAAAGTAAAAAAAAAAATATTTTTAAATAATCCATGAGATTTTTAAGTCACGATTGCAAGTGGGATATGCTTATACGAACAGAAAAATGAAATCACAAAAAAAAGAGAAAACTACTTAAAAATAAAAAGTGCATATCAAAAATTATCATTATTTATCTTAAAAAAAAAAAAAGAAACAGTAATGAAATCTGTTAAGCAAAATTTTTTTTCAGACCGTGAAATAAAATAAAAAAAATCGAAAGTCGTCTTCTTCCCAAACCAATCGTGAAAGCTAAGTAAAAGTAGATCTGTAAATGAGCGAGTATTATATATTATATCGTCGCGTGCGTCTCTCTCGTCACATCCTCTCTTTCTCTCTTATTGTCTCCCAAAAGTGTCAAAAAAAATCATCTCGCTCGGTAATGACGCTGCGGAGAATAATAATAAGGACGAGTGTTTAAGAGGAAGGGAATACATAGGAATACTCAGACACTCAGTTTCTAGGCCGTCCCTGCTGCTGTTGATGTTGTTGTTGCTGTTGGCCTCGAGCAATCGGTAAGGGTATGGCGCCTTGAGGCAGAGAAGCTACACCGGGTGGTAAATTTTCCTCTTCAGGCTCCTGCTCGTTACGGTTCTCAGGTAAATCACCTTCAAGATTCGCAGGCGTTGTTGGGACGTCGCAGTCCTCGGTTGGTGGTACAACGCAACGCAGTGAACGTCGGTCGAATACTAACATAGCTGGGCAACGTTGGAGACGTGGATAGCCACCCTGGCACTGCCAGTAGCGGTTACAGGACTTGCCCAATGGCACGTTACCATTGGCATCGTCATTACAGAGAGCTGAGAAATTCAATAAAAATCGTCAAATATCAGTAAAAATTCTATGCTAAAACAAGAATATAAGATAAATTATACTTACGATGTTTCTGGCAGCCCTCGACATTTTCTGGCCAATCGCAAGATCGAGCACGTTCGTTGTAAAGAAGTCCACCGATACAAAGCTGCTCAGTTGCAGTACCATTCCAGCAGGTCCAATAACGCGTGCAACTCGTTTCGTGACCGAAAATACCATAAAGCCAATCGCAATGTTCGACGGAAATGGGTGGGTTAGCCTGACGTTTTCCATCGCAGTAATTCGCGCGCCATGGATAATCACAGCCTTCGGTAACGCCTCGATGCTTGCCGGCAAATACTAGACCGTTAGGACAATCGAACAGCTCCTGCCGGCCGTTCACACATTCCCAATAACGGTCACAGTACTCTGCGTCACCAACGACGCGCGATTTTGTTTGGCATGGATCCTCCTGTTGCTGTTTCTGTGCTGATGATCCTGTTAAACATTTTTTTTCTTTATATTTTTGGTCTTTAATGTTATTATTTAAATAATAATTAAAATACATCGAATAATGCAATATTTAAAATTTAAAAAGCTTGAATTCTGCTAGCAACGAATAAGAGGACTCGTGCTTCCGCATTATTTTGTAGTTGAAAAGGAGGATAAGTCCTTAACGAGAGAAGCTAAAGTGGAATCCTCTTTAGATCATAAGATACGACAAAACAATATAAGCCAGATTCTCAATTTAGATTCTGCATACTAGTTTATGACTGTTCCGCGAATTCACGCCTTTTCTTTCCTCTTGCTAAATTTTTCACCACGTGGGCGAACGAAATTAACTCGAAATTTCAACGTTACAGAATTTTCGAGAATAAATAAAAAAAAGTAAAAAGTAGTTAAACAGGATAATGTTTAATTCAACATAAACTTGTATAGGATATAAAGTCGTAACAACAGAACGTAATCTATCATTCGCCATGATAAAAAAAAAAGAGTGTAGGAAGCCAGCCGATACGCTTTCATCCTCTGAAGGAAATCTAGATTTACTCTGGAGAGCTATACTCTCTATATAGATGCGTGGAAATAAAAAAAAGTTATCTCTCGCATCATCTTCCGCTCTTACTGACTATACCACATTATTTCACCGAATTGACCTGTATTCATTTTTAATTATTAACATTTATTTTCCTCGTCACTGATTTCTGAATTTCTCCGATTTTATGGTATTATCAGTGAGTCAGTATTTAATCTTGGAAATGTCTGTATGTATCCAACTTTTTCTACTTAACCAAATTTCAATCTTAAAATCTAATAAACCATCAAATTATGTTATTAAATTTATTAAAACTAATAAAAGCAAAAATAAAAAAGAAGCAAATTAGCAAAATGGGAAATGTCGTGGAGTTTGGCACAGAAGAATAGAGAAAGAGTCAACAAGACATGCTACTCGTGATGGTGAAAGTGTTGCTTCGTAGCCTTGACTTGCAACCTTCACGCCAGATTCTCGGGCCCACCCACTCACTCGCCAAATGATGTAGCAGCACCAACAGCAGCTCCCGCTTATTTTCCTCTTGTCATCTCAACAAATCTTTCTCTTTGTTATTCTTGTAAAAAAGAATATAGCTTATCTTAAAATTGAAACTCATTGTATATATTCATCCAACAAGCTTTGCGATGATTATGAACTTAAATTTCTGATGTCCTTATGAGAAAGAGAAACGTTAGCACATTCGCGATTCGTCATTAGATTGTGCTGTTATAGAGACAATAATGTTTATTGTGGCTCAGCTGTTTGAAATTAGAAGATTTAATTATTTGATTTTATTATATTAAAGACAATCTTAGACACTTGCTAACAAGTCTCAGCTTGGTAAAGCTTATTATAAGTAGATAATGGTTGGGTTCGGTAAGACAGGTCGAGCGTAAAACTCGTAATATACGGTTTTGTTTACACATTCAAAAGCAAACATTAAATAAAAATTAATTTTTTTCTTTCATTTTAATCATATTAAAAATATAATTAAAAATAAATGTGAATTTAAAAAGACTTCCACAAAAACAAAGTTAATTTCCGGACCATTTGCTATTCCGATGTAAAAATAATAAATGGTACCACGATCTTTTCTGAAACACATATTACACTCTCTCCCATACATATACACATTTTGAAAGGGAGGGACACAGAAAGTGTAGGCGCGGCTTTTCTCTTAAATAGTTTAGCCATTGGATGTAAGTACTCTATCTCTTTTTCTTTCTCTTGGATTATCGCTTTCCTAATATACCCAACATTATTTTATACGAGTTCATAGAATGCACATGTGTAAACCAAGTTATTTCAATTCGAACATAAAAAAAAACTCATTTTTCATCTACATTATATACATTCGACAACCGTATATAATAAAAAATTTTCAAAAAAAATTGTTATTCAAACAGATTTAAGCATTGAAAACGAAAGTGTATTTGGTGAAACCGAAACTCTATTTTCAAACTGAATAACATAAGCATTAGCGCACTTTCTCGTACAAGAGGGTCTATTTTTCGTTCTGACAACAGATTTAAAGAACTAGAATATATCCGACTGCTGCTGCTGGTTGCAAGAGAAATAATTGTGCAGAATGTGATCACTGGTGGTCCTTCCCTTGCTTGCAAAATCGTCTATTTTCTCACAGACCTTCCCCACTCCTTTCATTTTTATTTCCAGCTAACTCTCATTGCCGCGCGGATATTAACTTTTCATGAAGCAATAATATGTGCCCGGAGCAACAGTATCACTTATATATAGCAGTTCCTTTCCTCTCTTGGTTTACGTAAGACTTTCGCAAATATATTATACACTCGACAAAACAGTCCAAAAATCTCATTGTTTCAAGTATAACTGTTAATGGTATCTCTGTTATATATAATGGCAGTGGTGATATTTTTAACGACTTTTCTCGCGCCACGTTTCCGTTGGTTGCCTGGAAAAACAACCGGCTTAATTAGAGGAAGCAAAGAGAGGAAAGTCACAGCTATAGCAGAGAAGAATAAGATAAAAAAACGAAGCTTTTTTAATGAAGCAAAAAATGATCGATATGATGTCAAAACAAACATTTCATTATTTCATAATTCATAAAGCGATTAACAAATATACATAAATAAATATATTAATCAATGATCACATATTTATGTCCCATCACATAATTTACCAAAAATCCTTTTAAAAAATTTTCGTGTCATCTGAAATCTAACTTCATAAAATCACAATTATTACACAACTTAATCGTATCCGTATATTTATAAAAGCACCGCTCCTCCTCTCACGTAATCGATTATGCTTAGTAAATTAACACATCGTGTATTTACAGCTGCTCTCGATCTTTATTCTCACCACGAGGTTACACCTTTCTCGAGAGTCACCGATCAATAAAAAAAAATAAATAATAGCAGCTTTAATATGCGGGCGTTAGATCAGCCGATTGCATTCCATACTATACATACATAGATCCTTAGAACTCCGGAAGACACGATGTGCCGTAAGCCGATCACGAAACACGAATATACGGTCATTGGGTTTACCGTTATCCGATGCTAATACACACATACTGATTTTAATCCTTTGTTCGACTTAGAATCTTATTTATTCTTAGCTTTTATTTTTGTCCAAACATATAATCTTAAGTAGATCATACCCGAGTTAGGTAAGACCGAATATTCGCAGTGTTGAAAATTAACCTGTCTTCACATAGCGTGTAATAAGCGACAAAATTCTTACAAGAAGAAACTATAACGTAAAAGAATCTCAACTTTCCTTGTCAACAGTAATTAAAGAACCGGTAGTTTAATTTTTTTTTTTTCACAGTGAAATAGACGGACGTAAGTATGAGTCTGATCCAGATGAAAGTGACGTATAGAGACGTCGTAATAGCCGTTAAAACTCATCGCAAGCAAAAGTCGTCCAGAGTAAAAGATAATTTCTTGAGGCGCAAAAAAAAAAAACAGACAGCTGCTTTTGCTTGTGGCTTACACCAAGCGCTCCTTCGATTTCGTTATTACGTAAAAGGCCTGGTCGAAGCAACGACATACTGCTGCTGTTGGCTGGCTGGCTGGCTTGCCCCTGTATATGTGTACTTTACTTTCCCTTCCTTTGAGATCTCGATCCTCTGTGTGTATATATACATGTGCCATTTTAGCCGTGAGCATTTCTATATATACTGATATAGAGGAGTGGTCTTTTATTTGGTTTTGGGCTTAATTGTTTACGTTTTGGTAAGTATACTGAATTCGTATTTGTAAAGAATTTAACTTAGCTTTTACGCCTATAAATTATTGATATTTCAATATTTTGGTCAGATAAATTATTTTTTAAATGATTATTTCGTTGTAGCAGATCTTAAAAAAAAATATTCAATTCAAAATATCTGCTGGTTTTTAGAAAGAGAAGACAAGAAAAAAAAATAAGACAACTGGCAGGCACATTCCTTTGGCATGATTGAAATATGCTGATTAGGGGTTCTCTCTCTCTTTTTCTCTCGTACGCAGACTCTCTCGCAGACCAATTCAAAGTTACTTTCGCTTTGTTTTCTGTTTCTCCGTATTATACTCAAGAAGCGAGAGTGAAGAAAAATAAAGGAAAAAAAAGAAATTGTACGTTACGACTGTTCGTAAACAAAAATTAGGAGAGAAAAAAAAGAAGATAGCATCGCAGCAGTTGCAGCTATACGAGATGCATATAATTGGAAGAAAAAAGAAATAAACATAGTATGACTGAGCGTAAATCAACCTGAGAATATCAATTATAACGTTTACGTTTGGAATGTTGTGAAACTTTGATACACACTATATGTTTCATATTCTTTTAAAACAATATGATAAATAAGAATTTTTTTTTTGTTTCAACAAATCAATTACTTAAAAAAAAAACAATACCGTCATGGTTCATAAAACCACGTCCACAGATGTAAAAACAAACAAGAAAAACCACTTCCCCAATATTACACGAACAATCATCCGTAAAATCGATCAAAGAATTGTCAATTGTATCCAGACTTCCCAATCGTCATATCCAAGTAACAAACAGTCCAACTGAAACACCTGTTTCACGAGGCATTACTAATTGATCGCATAATGTACCAGAAAAAAAAAACACGAGCAAAAAATCAACCGCGATGAGTGAGTTAAAAAAGAAGGAGATGTCTCTGAGGTATTGCACAAGCGCGACCGGCTTCTCATATATACACTTTCCCTGACATCGTATTTAGCAAGTAGAGTTCTTGGTAGCCGATCCGCCCATTACACCAGTTGCCATATCACCTAGCTCTATGACATTATAATCCTTTTCTGGAACGTTGACCATCTTTGTTTCGTTTTTTTTCCCTTTTCTACAGACTGGAGATTTTTTATATAATATTTTAAAAAAACTTTGTAAAAAAATTAGATTAATTAAAAATGTATGTCTTAAATTAGAACTAAACAATCAAATTAATATAAACAACAAAAAATGTTTATTTAAAGATATCAATTACATACGTAAGGTTTATTGACCTTTCTATTCTCTTCTTACGTCGTCAAGTCTA
Source organism: Leptomastidea abnormis (assembly GCA_030522805.1). NCBI lineage: Eukaryota > Metazoa > Arthropoda > Insecta > Hymenoptera > Encyrtidae > Leptomastidea > Leptomastidea abnormis. The sequence continues at coordinate 43,223 of JAPYZE010000003.1, forward strand.
TTCAATTGTTATTTTAACAGATACATATTATGCGCATATACTTTGCCTTTTTATCTCTTTCTCATATAAAATATTCCTATATTCCGATTCTTTGAAAGATAATTTCCAAAGATTAAATTGCATTTAAAATAGAAATATATATATTTCCTTGAACAAACAAACCACACACCAATCTTTGAATTATAAAATTTTTGATAAATTCCACCACCACAACAATTTCCATCAATTTTAAAAATGCCTCAAAGATTAAAATCAGATATAAACAAGCAAACAAGTATTATCCGACAAGTGAAACAAAGCTCTATAGTATACAGAAAGGAAACTGTTTGTCTGACCAGATCGGTCGTAACTACTGACAGATACAAGTAAAAAAACTCCAAACTTTATATATAAGCTCTGACTCACAAATTCAGTCGACTTTCTCACTAACGATCTAACTAAATCTCGAAGAAACGCGAGTCTACATCACAGAGGCGGCGTCAGTATATATATGCTCTCATGAAAGTCGAGCGCATTAGCGCGATATATATATACAGAAGAAAGAGAGGGAGGTGGATTAAGCGAGCCCTTGGGAGATTATAAAATCGGTTGAATTGGCGCGCCTTGGTAGAAATCTCAAATAAGGTGCGCCATATATAGTAGCTAAGCAAAGCTTTTCCCATCTATATACATATAAATAAATCAGATCGTGTGTTTTCACTCCCGATAGGTCCATCTCGAAGGATCGGTGCGTTATCCACCCAACGACTACGACGACGACGAAGGAGCAGTAGAATCACCGGCGAATGCGAGCACTGGCTGCTGCTGCTTTTGCTCTCGTACGATCTGAGCTACTTTCATATTTTCACTCGTGTATATATGTACACACGTTGTAACAGACTTTACAGAGCAAGCAAGCGAGCGCAGCTGGAGAAAGTTTTCTCTCACTCTTCGGATGCGTGAAACTCGACAGGCCGATATATATACTCCAGGACAGCTCTCTGCCATTGTCTCTCTCTCTCTCTCTCTCTTATATGTTGTATGTATATAAATTATAAAAATGACGACAGTGACGACCAACCGATGTCGATGTCCGACTCGTTGATTATTGCATGGCTTTTACTACTGAAGTGTGTGTATGTTGAGATATTTCTTTATTTTTCTGAGAAGGTGTATATAAGATGAGGAAGTGAATATAAGTATGAAGACGAAAGCTGTCTTTGGTGTTATATCTATATGTTATGTTTGTAATTGATGCACCGAAAAATTTGCTTTCCACGCACGATCGCGATTGTGCAATCGGTGTCACTTTATATTTCTCCTCCCTCTTAAGTTTGTCCATACAGCCCCCTGAGTACCTTCTTTTACGACACGATATAATTGCATCTCATTTTCGGTAGAAAGTTATATTAAAGTCTAATTGAGCTTTAAAGTTTAATCGGTTGAAAGTAGTTTGCGAGAGTAGATTTCGATAAGGCTCCCTCCTCCTCCCCCTGCTATTTGATGATGATGATTTACTTTTGATTGCTTAAAAGTTTCTACTTCACTTACTTTTACTTTCGTTTGAATTAAAAATATTTAATATTCAGTGATTCAATCGGTATCAATTAAAAGTAGAATATGACTACATTTAAAATTAGAAAGAGAATTTGATCTTAAAATTGTATTTAGAAGATTTAATTAAGATAAAAAAAAATTGAAATAAAAAGGAAAATGAAAAAAAAAATATTTAAATACAAGAGAAATCACATTAAAAAGATTCTTACACTCTTAAATCAATTCAATTAATTGAGTATCGACATTTTTAATAGATGCAAATCAAATGACATAATCAAATCAAGGATAAAAATAATTCATCGAATAATCATGACAAAAAAAAATTTTGGAAAACAGAACCAATCGAGTAAACACAATCCAATGAAAAAAATTCTAATTTTACACACCAACCCTAAAACTCCTTTAAATAAAATTAAAAACAAAAAAATTAAAACTCTTTATCCAAACTCACCATGAACAACAAGGAGAAGCAGCAGGAAAGCCGCGGCAAGCGCGGGTGACTTATGCATGTTGCTCTCCACGTAGATAACTTTGACTTTCCTTTACGTATAATAAAAACGTCGCAGCAACAGCAGTAGTAACAGCTTCCGGTCAGCCAAGTACCAAAGACGATAGCAGATATCTATTCCGTAAGGTGTATTTATGTATATATAAATAGTAATATATAAATCGTAGCACACAATCAGTAGCAGTAGCCTCTCTAGTGACGTATCCTTGGTTTTGCTCGTTATCTTCTTATCTGCAGTCGTCTGTCGTTAGCAAGTGCTGTATCTGTCTTACAGCGAACAAGCAAGCAAGCAAGCGGGTGGCGGTCTTTTCTGTCTTATAGCGCAGCGGTGGTTATATCCCGGTCGGTGCTGCTGGCGCGTCTGATCCAAGCAAAAGGCGTTCTCTCTCTCTCGGTGGGCCAAGCTGCTGTTGCTGTTGCTACTCCTGCCGCCGCCAACACCGCTGCGGCTGCTGCTGCTGCTGCTGCCGGCCGGGTAAGCGGCGCACGTATATGATTCCGCACATACACATTTATATATACAGACGTATGTGTACATATATATTGGAAAAAGGAGGGACACATACTTATATGTGGGAGAGCGGGCCTGGTCGTTTCCCTCCACCTCCTTGTGAGAGCAGACGTGCCCCCCTGCTGCTGGTGATCACAGAGGTATAACTTGGAGAACCGAAATTTCGAGAGAGGAAGAATGAGGAGACGCCCGATATATTCTATATAGCAGCGGAAGGCATAATGTCCTTTTCTTGTTAGTGTATGTTTTTAAAAGAGATGAGTTTTGAAGTATCTTTTTTCACTTTTTAAGATAAAAAAAACGTATTTGATACGGGTTACTCTCCGGATGGAAAGTATATATTTTTATTTTTTAATGCGAAAACGCAAATTGGTTTAGAGATTATATTTATGAAGATTTTCATGGACTGTAATAAAGAGATAAAATTAATAGAGGCTCTCTTGATATATTATCTCGTTATAGAAAATTTCATGCGTATCGACGAAGAAAGTAAAAGTGAAAAAAAATGAGCCTGTATGTTATAGATGTATATGTATTGAAAATGAAACTGTAAGATGATTTCTTGGAGTTTATGATGATTTAAGATTGACTTGTGCGAGCATTAAAATCTCTAAAGTTTAGAATTATTATGCTGTATATTTATTTTGAACTTGATAAACTGCAACTGTGCTTATCTGATAATACGTTACAAGATTTGATATCAATAATGGTTGACATTGATAGTAACAAATTTTCATTAAAAAATAATGTCTTACAAATTAATAACAGGTATTCATTTAAATCTAATTTGTGCAAAAGGTTTATTAAAATTTGAGTGATATTTATACTTTAATAGGACAAGTTTTAATAACGGTACAACGAGAAACTGCGTATAATTTACATAGTTTATAGAAACCCACAATTATCAACAACAAAAAAAATATTAACTTAAAATAGAAATAATAAAAGTCTTATAAAACGATAATCCTGTAAAAACTTGTCAAATTATCGTTATTTTTTTTATTACAAAAAAATCTCTTGTGCGCATATTTCGCAAGACACGCACACATCCCTCTTACAATTTATTGAACGTCATAAATTAAGCTGGACGCTCAATGAAAAAAAAAAAAGAATCTTACAAAATATACGAGTCAAGAACACTTTGAGATAAGCATATACGATACGAACCGGTGAATCTACTTGTCGAATGCGAAAATTTACTAGAATAAAGCAATGCATCTTATCGCCGCCAAGAAAAGTTATATTCACTTCTCTTCTCTATCCTCAAGAGCCGTTTTAATTTTTATTACTCTCTCTTCCTCCTTCCCTTATGAAGATCCTATTTCACGTTAGCGTGTGAGCTCAATTGCTATACGCTTCTTCATTAATCAGTCTTTGATTCCGTACTATAATCGTAGAACAAATGTCGAGCTACTGGAAAATTAATGTTCTATTCCGAGCCATTACGTGCCAGCTAAACATTTCCTGACTGTACAACCCTTTAAAAAAGGAGGTAAAAATTGCTTTAAGTATGATGGATTTGCAAGTGATCGTTAAAATAAAAGAGCAAATGATTTGGTACACCTACTATATTTTCAATTCCAACAATTTTGTAATCAAAAATCACTTTATTGCCAAGCTGAGATGTTTAAATTTAAGGATATTTGCTGTAAGGTAAGTTCTGACATGAGTTTGCTCTTATTTATGGAGTAGCCTTGAGTCATGCGATTATTGAACTTGTAAAAAGATTATAAGTGACTATCTTTTTTTTTTTTTTGATGCACAATTAATTTGAATAAAAATCAATGTTTACATCTTCAAAAAGAATTCAATGTAAAATTAAATTTAATCGTAGTGACAATAACTATTTTTAATCAGCGTTAGAAATTTCTGAGCAATAAAATTTTAAAATTCCAAAGATAAAACTCGAATTGAATTTTCATTCCAATACTTTGAATTTTTTAACCATACCATAAAATAAAAAAAAAAAAGTCAACTATTTCAAACTCGTATACTACACCAGCTTACAATCGTATAATACATAAATTCTTAAAATATCCTGAGATAAGAGAAACATCATCAGTTCAGTATATTAAAATCCACCATGTAAACAACCGGTATACTATAAGATTTCCCTGCTCTTAGCTGAATCAAATCGAATAATTTAATTATTTTAATCTGCCAACACGAAGCAACACAGTAACATCCAATAAAATAATTCTTTTTCACCACATATATGCGATCGCGTCTCTCTTGATTACCAGTCGTCGTAGCAAAACGAACCGAATTAGACGATGTCGACTCTGGCTTATGCCTGATACCGAACATGGAACGTTACTTGCAATAACGAACGACAAAACAACATCGTCTAGTTATTTATTTGCGATCTATACGTTCCTTAGAACCATTACAGTATCAAGACCTGTAAGCGGTAGAATATACAGTTTCGCTTATCATCAGACTCCTGCAATATAATTCACAGCTGCAAAACAAAGAACTGCTCTCAATCCAAAAAGAAGAATATTCTAAGTTAGCTCGCAAGCACAACGGTAAATTTTAGTGGCGGGGTAAGAAGGGGTAGAGAGAGAGGGAAGGGTGATTGTCATGGTCTTTTCTATATTTATAAAACGTATTCGCGTAAGTACGAGCTACCGGTGAAAACGCTGATGTACGTTCGCATGTGTGAGGTATAGGAGGTGAATATTCGCACGAGAAAGCGCGTCGAAGTGTAAATTTTCCATTTCTTTCCTGCATAAAATCGACTTTATGTTTTCAATACTACCCTGAGAGATCTATATTCCATTTTTACAGTTGGATAGATTACTTAAATAGACTGAAAGTTATCATTTCTTATTATGAATTTGTTATAAATAAATTAAAATAAACAAACAACAACGAAAATGATTTGATTGAAATTGATAGTAAGAATATCTATCCCATTAACTTTTTTTTTTTATCATTGCAAAAGACAACATCAAAACATCATCTTTTTTTAATAAAATTTTTTTTTTCATTCTTCCTTCTTCTCAAATATCACCAGCAAATTCATGGTCTACAGGTAGATATAGCGCGTAACTCAGTCTACAAGATAAGCGACATAGCTTTTTCAGATATTACATTATATACGAGTAGTAATGAGTCTAACGATACGTTAATCTCACATCGCGTATACTGATAAATAACGACTTTACCATGCTTTTCGCAGCACACCGATATCCTCACAAAAAAAGAAGAAAAAAAACTAGCATCCTTGCTGATTTATCCCACCCAACAACTAAGCAAAAAAAAAATGTTCAAGTACATCTGGCGATATTCAAAGTTACATGCTTACCCATAAAGTTGAGGACTCGAGCAAAATAATCGCGACAACCAAAAAGATAGACATGGCAGAAAAACCAGTATCTCCCCCCTTGTTGACGATGTTGAAATTTACCTATTTATGGAAGAATAAATTAAGTACAAGAAGCTTAAAGGACCAGCTTTAACTTTACCAAGCCTGCCAAGAGGCGAGGGAGGTAGGTTATCACTCATCCAATATTTTTTTATTATTTTACAACACATCCCTATACCTCATTTTTTTTTACCAAGCCTTGTAATTTGAAGCATTTTAACACAGCCCATTAATTACCACGATTTCATTACCACGGTGTACTCGTCCGGAAAATAAAACTATTCAGCTTTAATTAGCCATAATAATTCACTTGGCTCTTTATTAAATTTCGTACCGAATAAAATGCGCGCACTCTCTTATTTGTTCAGCCGCAATGGTGTGCTAATATTATAGCCATTATTCGAACTCAACCTGATATTTATATTATTATAAGAGATTGAGCTTTTTTTTTAAGTCAACGAATGCTGTACGTGCTACCATAAAGTGAGATTCAAGGCTTGCAAATTGCATCATTAGAGACTCCAGTAACTTAGATTATTAGTGTTTAACTATTAAAAAAAACAAAGCAGGTATGATTCCTGGTATAATTTTCAAGATTCATATGTGCTACGGGTAATGCACCCTTTTCAATTGAAGGATGCCGCTTGAAAAATTTTCAATTACTATAGTTTGCAGGTACTTCGTGAACTGGAATTTCCCTTTGAAGCTACTAGAATACCGATATAACCAATTGCTTTGCAAATTAGTTAATTATTAAAGTAAATGATCTAGATTTTTCACAAATTATCTAAAATCAATATTATGTAAAAAAATGGAAGAATCATAAAATTTTTTAACAGCCATAAGGCTTAGCTTGCATAGACTAGAAAATATCGGAATAGATTTAAATTTAAATATGTGTAGACATTCAATTTTCAATTTCATCAATCAAGCCTTAAAGTTATAAAGCCGACAATAGATCGCATTGGCGAAAGAGCTTTCGAGTGAAAAAAGAAATAGAAATTTGCTAACTATATCTCAAGACGATTCTCGCATGAGACAAGCTATACCTGCGTCTTTGGAGGCCGGACGTGTGGGATTCTCAACAGAGATATATTTCTTCACTTTTCCATTCTTTCTTCGCGCGCGATTATTTCTTTTTTTTCCAACTCTGATGCCGACTACTGCTACTGTGTATGTCAAGAAAGTGTAATCTGTACCAACACGCGTGGTTGGTTGCTACTATACTCGCGTAATTTTATTTTTCTTTCTCTTTTTTTTTTCTTTTTTAGTGTCAGCTGAAAGTTTTGAGAGTAGGTGGATGATGGAAGTCGAATGGATATATAATCAACGAGCGAATTGCGAAGTGACACTTGGATTATGATCATGTGAGTTGCACGCTAGACTGGTTTGAAGGATCATAAAGAAGAGTGTTGAATTCTTATTTTTTTCTTTCTTTTTTAATTGTCACCAAACTTTGTATGCATGTGTATTTTAAATCTTTTGTTTTCTAGACCCAGAAAAAAATTTGGGTGCGAGTTATTACATAAAGGTGGGGAATTTTTGAAGATTACGAAGATGATACACTGTAAAGGATTATGTGCGTGAGAACGAACTGTTTTGAGAAAGTTTGGAGTTTTTTTGATTTTCTCTTCGAATATATACGAATCCTTGGATTATTTGCATTTGTTGCGCAACAAAAAATTATTTAAATTAAAAATTCGTGTTTGGAATATTATTGGGTATATGATTATTGAACAACTGTTTTATAATATATTAAATTGCTTCGATATTATAATTATAAGAATTCAAATTTTTTTAATTACAATTTTATTAATATATATCAATAGTAATAATAATAATAATAAATCGCTTATTTAATTGAAATGAAATAAGAACACAAATCTATTTACACTACTGACATTACAGACGTAAAAGTAAAAGTCGGCAGCTGTAAAAGCCGGCCGTTGTAATTTTTATCAGCGAAACATTGGATTGTAAGCGGGAAAGAGAGAAAGAGAGAAAAAAAATGCAAATTTCACGCAGGTGTCAAGAAAAAGTGGAAAACATAGCACCCGAATGAGAAAGTCTAGTAGGCATTTGAAATTTTCACTTATTAAATAGAACTTTCATGTGCTCTATGAAAGTCCAAGATTTCGATTTCGAATGGGAGAGGTGGGTATAATATACCGAGTTATAACAGGACACAGTACCTTGTATTATCGACCAAATCTTCCATCCCGACGGTAGTTTACCTTTACATTTTTCTTACCTTTTGTCAACAGATTATCGTATAAAGATTTTTTTTTAAAAAATGATGTAGTACAAGAAAAGAAATATCAAATTTAATATTATTTCAATATAATTTTTTCTATACAAATTTATATCTTTAAAAATTTGTAATTGTATTGAGTAAATTAAATTTTTAAAAATCAAGATTTTATCTTAAGGATTTCTTCCTTTTAAAAAATCAAAGACTTTATCCGTTAAGTTCAATTTCAGCGACATCTATTTGGTATCGAAGAAACTCAGTTCAATGATCAGCTGGTAAGACAAACCAAAAAGTTTAAACCACACAACTTTCACTTCCCTCCTTTTGACTCGACTCACCTCGTATTATTTAACTATTCAAATCAGCATCTACATCCATACGACGCAGTTCACGCAATAAACTAAGAAAAAACAAACAAGAAACCAAAGTAACGTCAGTTTACTCACACGCATGAGCGCAAACAAAATAAAAAATCAAAAAATCAAGAAACTAAAAGAGACTGCAGCTTCTTCTGCGAATAACGAATTTGCAAATCAAATAAGCCTTGACGAATATAATTTCCTCAACGCCCCCATCCATCCCTCCCTTTTTTTCTTTTCTTTTCTCCCTTAGAAAGTATCTACATCCCCGCGGTGTTTCATTAATTGCCGCTCCGGTGCGCATCGAACTGACAGTTTTATTAACGGCCAGAAAAAGAAAAATAAGAGCTTAGTACGTATCTTCAATATAGCATATATATTATGTGATGCATTATCATACAGACCATCTCTTTTTCACCTTTTCACACAGACTTGGTACAAATATACGCGAGAATAATTATCCCCTTCGCCTTATTTTATATACTTTATAGTAAACCTAAAAATAGCCAGTCCCTTTTCTCAAAGCATCAATTTTCCAATCTTCGCGTAAACGCCGCTATAAAATTCGCAATTTCCTTTTTTTTTAATCTCTCTTTTTCCATGGTAAACAACGCTTGGAAAAATCATCTGAGAGTCAAGCTAATAAATATAGTTTTAAGAGGGAGGTTTAAAAAAAAAAGAAAATTCATAAGATATCCAAGATATTTTACTGGGCGTAGCAGTAGCAGCAGCAGCAATAGCGGCTTCCTCTAAGTGGTTAACCATGTCTAATGGACATACAGATTGACTCAACTTATACTGAAGAGACGCGTCTATCCTTTATCGAACTCGGCAACCTTCGATTCGCGTACCGCAACTGTAATCCACAAAGCTAATTAGCTCGACGAAGACAAGCCAAAATCAGCAGTCGGATATATAGGTATATAATATAAGCGCGTGCCTTACGCGTCGCGCATAGCCGATCTTTCTCTTTCAAACTCCTGCACCGACACATATCCTCTATTTTTCTCACTGAATAATCGGCTGAACATGGGTTATTTATTTCGAGGGGCGCGGCAGGAGCGTTTTGCGCACTCCAGTTGCACCGCAGCGTACCAGGGATTAACGGATTGCTGCGGTTGCTACCAAGGAGAGTCTATATACCTGAGACCCCTCGAGGCTCATGTCGTAAATCGGCGAGAGTCCAAAAAAAAGAAGAAGTAGAGCTCATACGCAGCGAAGGGCGTGGGTAAAAAGAAGGGCCTTGCTACTGCTAGCGCCTCTTACTCTTTTCTTTCTCTTCCATTACGGGCTGCCGTGCAAAAGCAGCCGGCTTTTGCGGGGAATCCCCAGGGCTCGTTTTTTGAGAGGAGGAGAAAGGAAGGGAGAGACTGGCTTCTGCATTTTTACCGTCCTGCAGATTCTTGGTGTTATTCGAAGGGCCAAGAAGTTGTTTTTTTTTTAACCCACCAAAAAAGAACTAAGCGTCTCTGATACTTCTGATCGACGAGGAGTCCGTGGAACTGTTGGACCGATGACAAATTAGCTTAACTTCTCTCTCAACCTCTCTCACTCTCTTTTAAGCTGAAAGGGCTATAAATTTTTTAGCGGTATACATGGCTGTCTGTCGAATTCTTTTTCTTCTATTGATGTTGTCGTTAAAATCTAATCCACTCGATCAATTTAACTGCATTAGTTGATTTGACTGAATTAGTTTTACTATTAAGACAAACTTACTGTTATTTGTGATTATGTCTTCTTAATTGGTATTGATGTATAAAAAAAAAGGAATGGTAGCTACCAATTAAATTGAATATTGTAATTGTAAGAGATTGTAACAAGGAAAAGACTTGGCAGTACTGGTATTTATATATACACTTCTCCGACCTTGAATTATATATACCGCAAGTGAATAAATTACATAAGTCACACAAGGTACCGATGAAGGTTCAGTAACGTCATTAGCCTTTTAAAAAGCATTTACCTTAATTAACATACACTCTCTTACTCCTCGACACTTCAATCCCGGAAGTGCATCATCGACTGTAACAGTGTTAACAAATTCAGAATAAAATTAATCCTTTTATTTCTCTCTTATCAATTCCTGAAGTCATTGCACTTATTCAGACTTTCATCATCAGGTATGATACAACATTTACAATCCACGATAAGACTTTATGCCATAATTATTATAATTGCATAATTAAAAAATTTTTTTTGTTCGCATTTAAATTTCTTTTGCGTTGGGGGGAAATGGGTACGTGATTCATATCAGGTTTTAAAAAATGCTTGTTTACGACCGATACTCTCTCATAATATACCATTATGATTTTTTTGAATTACAATCCTTTAGATGCACGTTTCTTATGGCGTCACAAGAGTAACCCTTTAATGCTTCATAAACTTCTACATCCATATCGGTCTTTGACTTGAGTGATAATCTTAAGAAGTTAGCTTTGCGTGTAATGAATTAACCATTCAAAAAAATAAAATAAACGTTACTTGTAATAGTGAGCGGTGTATTTTTATTGCAAAAATATTAATAATGATTCATCCACAGTCAATGATGAAAACATCACCTATATTTTATAAATTTTTAAAGCTGTTTTGACACTCTATTGAACGTATTTCGGCATGCGGAAACTCGCGTAATAGCTTATCGGTCGACACGAGAAATCGAACTCACGACCTGTGAATTCCGAAATTAGCGCCTCACCAACTAAGCCATTCGAGACTTGTTTATAGAAATTTTCTTCAGAGTTATAATCATAGCTATTAAACCAAAGTTATAATAAAAAAAAACTAATCCACAACAAAAAATAATTTTAAAACCACGCAAACAATAATCGATCGCGTGTTTTAATAAATATATAAATCCGCTTACACAAAGGAATTAATACTCACAGCAGGGCCACAGAGACCCGTAAATTTCGTCAATTAAAAGAAGAACTCTCGCGGATCTCCATGAGTATATATAGGATCCTACACGCGCAAAGTCTGAGAGGTATATATAATACAGCTTGGGCAAGACTTGTTTTGCCTTGGCCCTTCCTTTTCTCCTCCTCCTCCTCCTTCCTCTGCCCTCAAGAGTTCGCGCACATTCCTCTCTCTCTTGGCGGGCCGAAAAGACCGGATCGAGACTTTCGGACTTTGGTCTTGGCGCACGTGTGTGCACCTTTTTCCCCCTCTTCTTATGGGCCCTCAGGCCCTTAGCCGGTTGATGAAGGAAGGAGAGAAGCCAATGGCTGGAAGAAGTGTATGTGTAAAAACTCTTGGTGCGAATGCTTGGGAATAGATAGTAGGGACTGATCGGCTTTACTCACGGTCCTTGTTCAGGATACTTTATTGTTTGGTCTCTGTTGTACTTTTGAAACGACTTACTTTTATGCGATTGTAGGGTTTTGAATCGAAGGGATCGGCAATTTTTACGATGTGTAAATTTAAAAAAAAAATGTTTTATTGTGGGAATAGATCAAGTTTTGTTGGCAAGCAAATAATTTGAAAATGTAAATACGATTTTTGAAATAATCAATGTAAAATGATTAATAGGATTTGTATATTCTACCATCTGTATAAAAAAAAATTTGTCCTCAACTTAATACAGCTCTTGACAACACGTAAACGCTTTCTTTTACAATATCTTTAATTGAATCAACAGTAAATATAAATGCGTATATGTACATACATAAGAGTCTTCTTTCACGCGATAATATACCAAATGAGTATCCTTATAGCAGTTAATAAATTTTAAAAATTATCCCTTAATTAAATGTATATATATACAGGCTCTCACATGTGAATATGCGGTGGTACAATGAAGAACGACACGTCGCAGCTCATAATTTATTTTCGACTCATATTTATACCTGTATGGTGTACACGATACTTGCATATATGTGTGTATACATAAGCGATGAGAATCTTTAAGGCAGTTTTCTCGTGTACACATATATCTCTCGGTACTCGCCCGCCACACACGCGTTATACAAAACGTTAAAAGATGTATCCTTGTACACACCATCATCGTATCTTCCTTGTGAATTTAGCGCGAGATCATCAATCATCGACAAAAGTTGATGCTTTCAAAAATCTTCAAGTGCTTTATAAATTGATTAAAAAAAAAAAAACTGTTTTGTGTTCTACATTTGTATACCTACATACGGTTTATTATTAATTAAGCTATGTCTTTTGCGACAGAGATTAATTATAAGTTTCTTGAACTGATTTCAATTTGTTTACAACATATATGTATAAGTAGCAACTGTATGTCCTTATTTAATTCTCCCTTTAAGATCAAATCTTTTTTTTATTTCGTGAATGACATTTGTAGATTACGCGCATAAGAAGCAGCATCATCCTTGAGCTTACATTTAACATATCCATTCCGATATCCCACAATTTAGAATCAGACCACGCAGTCGAGCATTTATCAAACAGTTTAAGGAAATCATAGTAATCAGCCAAGATCACCACCGTCTGCAAATTTTTTTGACTCTCGAATCTCTCTAAAAAAAAGTCAGACGAGCAAGCTCGCAGAGAAACAAAAAAAAAAAGGAGGAGTCGAAAGGGTATTGCGACAAGACAGAAAAAAAAGGCATGTGGTAGAAAAGTGAGTGAGAGAAACGCACGTGCAAGTGTGTCTGTGTATGTCCAGCGCAAATTGTTTGCTGGAGTCCTTTGTCGCGGGGCAAGGGAGGAAGGAAGGTCGTCTCGGTATATATATAGAAGCAGTAATATGTGCACACACGCGCTTACACGCACTTACAGTCATGTATGACATTAATTATATATACGCGAGTAGCGCGTGCATACAACTCCAGGTATGTATACCTATATACATCCTGTATGAGTATAAGAGAGAAGCACGAGATCGTTGAACTATACGGACTCCCCTTGGTGCTTCGTCGCTCCATTCCTCTTCTCTTTATTCGCGCTTTCTCTCTTGCTTTCGCGCTTCTTATACACCTCTTGCCAATGCGATGTGTATCGATGCGCTTGTGGTCCCTTGCATATATAGGACCTTTGCGAAAAATCACCAACGAAGGCACTTTGTCGTTCGAAGGGGGGGGGGGGGGTTGTGAATATACGTATGTGTGTACATATGCGAGAACTATTACCACTCTTGTTGGTGTGTATCGATAAACGCGATTTGTATACCTGTTTTGTACGTTTGGTTAGCGATAATGCGATTTTAAAATTGTCAGGATTTAACTTGTAATGTGTTATTGTATAGAATAGATAGAGAAAAAGATGGATTTTTGTATAATAGATAAGGAGAAGTAACGATTGTCGATATTGGTGATATTGGTTAGCATAGACGTAATTTTTTTTATTATTTTATTTATTTTAAGTTTTTCTTTTTCACCAGAAAAAAAATATCGTTGAATTTTTTTATGTATATGACGTATCGTAATACATATGCAACGTAGCGGATAATCTTTGGCGAATTGAATTTGTAATTAATAGCTGATAATAAATTAAAAGCAGCAATTTTTATTAAAGCAACATTTAAAGTGGGTGCCAAGATGATGCGAGATTAATAATATCACTTGCAACAGCTAAGTAATATGATACAACTTCCTGCATTCCTAGATTTCATTAAGCAAGCTAGTAGTAAAGGTCACGATTGTTCAGACACGCCAAATCTAATTTTCTACAACCAATTACATTATTTTATTATATTTTTTCAATTTACCTACCACGTAGCTGTTTAAAAATAAATAAACGTAAAATTTATTATTAAATAAAACCACCAAGACGAAAATTATCTCATTGTCGATTCGTATACGAGTAAAAAAAAATACACCGCAAGAATGATTTCAGCTACCGGCGATCATCCATTGAAGCCAAAGATAATAATAAAAAAGAGAACCTTCAAAAATTGCCAACTCACTTCGCAATCTTCGCAAAGGGTAAACAATTCCCAAGCCACCACCAAGGTACTTATATAGATATATTAAGCAAAATCCGATCGGTAAAATAAGGTCTTCCTTTTCCAACACGATCCTCTCGAGAATTGCATCTTCATCTCCTGAGCTCTTTCGTTGTATACCTGACGGAAGTAAAAAAGAAGAAGAAGGAATATTATGTACATGAAGAAAGTAAGCTATATAACGCGCATCAAGCTGGCGACGTCAACATCCTAATTACACGTAACTTCTCTCTTTCATAGCCCTTTACTTCTTTACCTGCGATCCACACCACCACCACCACACACGCAAGAAGAAAGAAAGAGAGCTGTAAGATTTCAAAGGCGGAGTTAAGGTGAGAATGAATATCAACTGTGCTGTGTTCACTGATAGGGCTATTACACATGAAACCCTGTAATAAGGAAAAGCCCACCAAACAGGCTTTTATTTCTTTTTTTTTAAAGTATTATGCTTTTCATAAAAACTGACGTAATACACTTTTTTCCTTGTTCTTTTTTTTGAATCATTAAATTTTTGTGTAAATCTTGAAAATTGGTAAAAATTGACGTGTGGTGTACATACAGTTTACGATAGATTTATACATATTCATCGAATATCCAGGATATCCTTCGATACACATAAGTTGAATCATCGAAGCAAAATGTCGATAACAAAACGGTATATGTAAGAAAACTGCGCATCGAATCTTGTCCCACCCAAAAATTTCTCATATATATTCCAACAAGTACATTTCTTTCTTTTCCCCCCCCCCCCACCTTTTTTTTATCCCAAATTTTTTGCACTGCTGACCTCGAAAAATGCTCACTCATATTATACACTAAGCATATATATACATGCACACGTGTAGTGTATATAGGAAACCAAGATGCAACGCAAACGACCTTAAATCGTCGTTCGCGTCCAATTAGGCGCGGTAGGATCCAGGCAATGCGGTAATTGTCTGCGAAGGCCGTTGCCCGAGAAATGATGGGTTACGACGCAAAATATCCCCTCCTTTTTTTTCCTTCCCTCCGCATCTCTTTTCCAACATATACGATGACGATATTGGCGACTCCATACATACACACCGATTCTTCGAAATCCAAGAAGAAACAGCAGCATCCTCTCCACAAAAATTACAACCACTACATATACCTCACCTCACCTTCTTTTTTTTTATACCAAACGCGTTCGATCGGTTTTTCGTTATCGACACTTCTTTTCTTTAGTTTCAAAGCTTATCATTGAGGCTCCGTTGCTGTCTTATCGTATACCGCTGCAACGTTTAACCGTTGCTTGCACACGTTTTACGTTCCCGCGCTTGAGAGCTTCAGAGACATATACACTCGAATTCCAAGCGAAGCAACATACATACATACAGACATACACACAAAATCCCGAGAGTTTTCGGTCGATACAACACGTGTATATGTATAGTATAGCGGGACATGTAGTACTCTGCCACCCTTTGTGTGCCGCGCTTGGGTTAAGAATTGCATATATAAGTACGTTCGGTTAATTTATCGTGGTAATTTAGATAAATTGGGTCTTCGTATATGTAATATCGAGAGACGCCTGCGTCATACATGTTGTATATGTGTCTGACTAATTCGAATGATTATTTTTTTTTTTTGGTTCTGCTACTGGGCCTCAGGAATTTTTTTTGAGGATCGATGGTATTGTTGTTTATTTTAAGCTCACAAGGCATATATAAGTAAGGTATGCTGTGGTTTGGAAGGGATTATCAGAAGAAGGGCAAGAAGAGAACTGCTTATATGGAAAGAAGTTCAAGGGCGGTCATTTAAATTTTAGCGAGGCCCCTTGCTTACGGTGCTTGAAAAAATTTATAATGCGCCTTTTGAAAGTGGAATATGCACACAATATTCACATTGTGTGTGTGTGGAGGGAGATGAGGCTTGAGAGCGAGATGTAATAAATGTGGAATGATATTAATGGGCGGGTTTGTGAATACTGGGTAAACCTCTCTTTCTTTCTTTTCTTGCCATTGATGTCTTTTTAATTGCCATTGCTATTGATACAAAGTGGGAAATACCAACAAAAAAAAAAAAAAAAAAAGAAGATATGTCGAGCTACTTAACCCTTGGTTAAAACTGTTAATCCATACTCTGAAAAATTCTTGGAATACACCATGACAATTTATTATGTATATGCAAATTATTTCGTTGTATGTACCAGCTTTAATCTTTTCTTTTTTCCATGTTGATTAAAGAAATGAAAAAACAGGATTTAATTTCATAATAATTGTATAATAAATAAGAAAAATCGGTAACGATTAACTTGATAAATGTAGGCTTATTAAATAAGCTTATACGTGCAAAGAAATTTTCATAAAACGAATCTTTTATTTTCAAATATAGCTATTTCCATCGCCAAACACAAAATAAAATAGCTTAAACACTTGAAAACACATTTATTAACATATATTGTACAGCGACACTATCACCTATACCCATAAAAGACCCTTTAATTTCTAAAGTATTAAACTCTCAATTTCTACGCGTTACTGCAACATAAAATCCAATCGAGGTAATTGCATAGGGCTATAAAAGCTTAAAGAACGTTAACGCATAGTATGTCGCCTCACCTAAAAAAACAAAAAAAACCCAAACAAATAAACAAATAAAAAAATATAAAACTCAGAGCAAGTTCGTCGTATAATAGAAGCCGGACCTTCGAGAGAGGGAGAATCGTTTTTTTTTGTAAGAGTTAAATCGGCACACTGCAATGTTGCTCGCTCTGTACAGTAGATCCCTACAAACATCCCTTCACCCTTCCCTCCTCCTTTTTCTTGTTGCAGGTTTTTCAAGTAATAGGGTTGGCCTGCAGTACACATGCGAGATCGTCTCACTATTGTTGAGAATAAGCAACTTGCGATTTACTCTTAGACCTTGTGCTGCACCTTCTTCTTCTTACTCCTCTTCTCTCCTTTTCTCTGCATTGTGTCCCGATAATCTTATAAAAAAAAATCATGCCAGGGTCTCTTCTTCTCTCTCTCTCTCTCTCCCCCATCACTGATAAAAATAAATACTTTTATCTGATACGTGCCATTACCATCTATTATTGCCAACTTTAAAAATAAAATTACCAAACGAACGTTTTGCACATTTCCACCTAATCTTTCCCTCCTCTTATAAACGTAAAATGAAAGAAAAAAATCTCGTAATAAACGATCATAAGCGTCATAATAAGTGAATTCGCTGAAAGCAAATTAAGAAAAATCAATGTCGATATAAGCTAGACGGTATAAGTCACGATAACGAGCGATTTAATATACCAATGAGTCTTACCCTATACTCTGCAAAAAACCCCCACATGGTATATATAGATGACTAACCATTGTAAATTCCATTCCATTCCAGCAAGCAAGCAGGTGTATAGCAGGGGCAAGAGAGAAAATATATACACACGAAAACGCCATCAATCACAAAACGCCGGGAGCTCACCAAGCTACTATACTACTCTCCTTATAAATCTCGTCGTTCGTTCGTTCGTTCGCTCGCGCATACGTATGCGTGCGTAGCTACAGAAAACAGCAAAAATCCTCGCCAGAAATTCTCTCCCCTTTCGAATATAGCCACACACATATACATACACACTCATCTTGCATCCTAGACCTTCTTTCTCAATTCTCTCTCTCTATCTCTTTCTTTTTCTTCGCTGTAACCATCTCTTTCTCCTTTATCCTCATCGTCAAAACCAAAAAATCGTATAATTCTCTGATCCCCGCAACGTGGTACCACCACCACCAACATATAATGCGCCTACACACATCGCATTATGTGAAACAGCTACATGGCCATGCACGTGTCGTATAATAAGGGGGGCCAAGGGTAAGTGTATACATATAACCGAAGAACAACGAATAAGAAGGTAGAAGAAGAAGCACATCGAGAGTATAACAGTACGGATATAGAAGTGGCCCGCGTGAGCATAAATCATGTGCTCGATGCCGCCAATGCTGTACTTGCTGCTGCTGTTGCTGTGGTGCACGATCTGAACATTATTTGCATAAGAAACGCGGCTTTACGCGATTAGGATGCGCGGTAGGCTGTTCTGTACGATTTTAAAGCACTTTAAGCTTGCAAGAAAACGGGGGATGGGAATAAGGAAAGAAAAAGCTTCCTTACTTAGATATATATACTTTGACCTTGGTACCAGGTATTTTAGCCTCTTCGGAATCTTTTGAGTTGTGTGCATGTGAGGGGGTGAGGGGAGTTGTATAATACTCTTGCCACGATTGAGATGTGCTTATTATTATTTATTTTTTTTTTTGCGGATTAGACTTACATGGAGTATAAGCGGGTATTTATTGGTGTGACGGGTATGTAAGGGCAAGATAAAGGCTAGATTTGTATTAAGATAATAAATTTATTCTGTTCATTGGGTATTACGAGTAGTATACTTTAGTTATTAGAAAATTAAAGAAGAGGATTATATTGTGCATATGTTAAATTGCCAAGGTCAAGTGTAAATTCTAAGAGAGAGAGAGAGAAGTAACGAGAAACAAAAAAGTTAGTAGAAAGAGCACAGAGTGCATAAATTGGAAAAACACTTTTTATATGTACAAGTGTAAAAACCTGTTGCTACAGTTGTCTTGACTATATATAAATCAGATCGAGTCTTGCAAAGACCATCCAGAGCAATTAGTCTTTCTCTATACCCTAGAGGATTCATCACTTTTTCTTTTTTCTTTTTTTTTATTATTTTTGTCTTAATAAAGTTTCATTTGATTTACTATAATATTATACTTTTCCGACTCATCTTATGTACAATTTATAAATAAAAATAATATTAGACATATATGAAATTGAACAAGTGTAATAAAATAGCTTGTAAATAATTAAAAGTTACAATCAATATTAATATAAACTCAACAAATTTATTAACTTAAAATATATTGCTTATTCATTCGCGAACACCAGGTATAATCGAATCGGAAGTTAATATCTCCCATCCCCCTTTACCAAATAACCTCATTCTCTCCAATCGATCTAAAAATCAATCACCAACCTTTATAACATCTGAAACCACAACAGAAAATAAAATAAAAATAATGATGGAGTATATAAAAACACAAGATAAAAATAAAGCTATATATAGAGTGAGAGAGAGGGTGTAAGATGAAAACAAAACAAGAAAAATAATCCATCAAGCGCGTAGCTAATAAAGCATGACAGTAAAAACGACGCCCCGAAGGATATATAGTATTGCCTCAGCAGCAACAGCAGCAAGCAGCCGATCGACCGATTCTCAAACGATACGCTCGCTTAACAGCCACAGGGCCATAGCAGCAGCAGCAACAGCCCCCAAGGTCGCAAGAAGAAGGAATAATATAGACTGGGGGGGCCAAAGCAACGTATATAGCAGCATTCAAGTCACGAATGACGCTAACTCGCCTAAAGCTTTCAGCTTGGCAAACCGATTCTCCTTTTTCCTCTCCTCCCTACCATTCCACTATCTCAGAGTCAGACAAGAGGTTTTGCTAGCTTGCAATTTTACCTCGCGAGATAGTGAGACGATCGGTACTACTGATAAGGGGACCCAATCGGTGATGCTGTATCTTGAAAGGTTTATAAAAGAGCCAAGCTTGGTTTTTCCACGCCTGAGGAGGAGGAGGAGAGCAAGTATCCGTTAGGCTACTGATCTAAAATTATTGCTCTTTATAACTTGTGTGCCAGCCACGTCAGCTATACTTATTATACTCGCGCTTTATAAAAATTTCCGTAGGAGTGAAAAAAATAAAATAAAATAAGGTGGGATATGTGTGTGTATTTGGGTATTACTGAACGTAAATTTAAGCGTTAATCGCGCGAAAGGGGGAAACACATACGACTTGTTGAGTGGGCCACACGGTGATGCAAAATGCGTTTGGGATTTTTAGGATGTAACTGTTGTTGGGTCTGGTCCTCGTCGTATAACGGCTCGAATGTGCATGCTGCTGTAACTTGGGGACCCAATGCACTATAAACACGAAAAAAAAAAAGATTCGCGTATCGCGTTTGAAAACGAACGGGAATAAGAAACGTGTATATGTGTTTGTGTGTTTGTACGTCCTGAAAAAAAAAGAAAAAAAAAATATCGGTCGACTGTATTTTTGGAACTGGATTTGTATATAATACTTATATCCCCTTTTACTTGCATTTCGATTATTTCGGCCAATATTCCACCGACTTGATTTTTTTTTCTTTTGCTTCTTCTTCTCCGTCATTCGGTCGAATTTTTGATTCTCTTATTTTTTTCTTTATTTCTTTCGTTCCTTCTTCTTTCGTTTGCGCCGAGACGATAAGAACGACACGCCGGTCCCGACTTCCTCATTGCCCCCACAGAGTCTCACTGTTTTGGTGCTCGCCCAGGTGGAATGGAATCTACCAGTTTGGCCAACTCTTCTTCTTCTTCTTCTTTTTTGGTCTTTCATTTGGGACACGGGCTTTGTAATGAAAAATCCATGCTAAGACGATACGTACCTTTGAAGCCCTACACGAAAATTTGCCTGTCAGGCATGTATATTATTCCAAGGGATTTTAGAACTTGATAAATTTGATATTCTTTTCAAATATTTTATTTGCTTATCCAAATGCATTTATTTTACTTTAACGTTATTCAATTTGAAATAAATTTTTAAAATGGATAAATTATCTTAAAAAAGAATAATAAGCAAAAGCAGATACAAGAATGTATACGCGTATATGAAAAATCATTATTTTTATTTCTTTAAAACCGTATACATTCATATACAATGAAACGAAGAAAAAGACCCGTTGAATATGCGTGACAATTATCAACAGATAAGATCGAATTACCCCATTTTTACCGCTATTTACGCACGCGTACGTACGTATACTTACGCATACGCAAGAAAGGATATATTTTTTATAATTCAATTTAAGAATTAACGGCTTATAACCAGCACAGCGAGCAAAAGATATCTTGGAATTTTTAGCGCCGCCAGAGGGGTAGACATTCCGTAAAGTAATCCAAAGTGACGTTCAGTCGCTGTGATTTTTTTTTTTATATATCATATACATATATATGTATATAGGTATATATATCGCAAATCGACTCGATCCTACATCGATGTCCTAATGTAGGATAAGAAATCTATGGGTATATCTCTTCTATTTTCCGATCCGAGGGCGCGATATTGCTAAGGATAAGAATAAAATCTTTTCCCCTCTCTCTCCTCTTCCAAAAGAGCTATCCTTGTAGACGTTTCTTTAAGGTAGCTTAAACTCGTTTTACTAAGAGATTATGCCATTACGCTGGAATACAAACTGCTTTTTAAAATTTGCTTGGTTGTTACGTTGAGATAAGCCGAGGGAATTTATTTCTAACCCTGAGTTTAATAAAATATTTTCGCGTCAATTACCTTCTGGAGACTTTTTAGTTTTGTAAAAACGAGGTGGTTCCATTCAATGGTTTTGTATATAAAAAGATAGCTACGTCGTTATTGCTAGGGATAAAAAAAGATAAAAAAATTATAATTAACTTACGTTCACAGGTAATAATTTTGATAAGGATTCAATCTAAAAAATTGAAAATCCTTGAAATAATAATTTAATATTTCCTTTGAAGATCAACAATATAAATTCAATTAATTAAGCTTTACTAATTAACAACCTTAAATATTATCAGAAAAAATAATTTCCAACAAAAGTTATAAGTTGGAAATAAACAAATCTGACATTATCACTGCGAATTTGTTATTCATTGCGAAAAAAATGATGACTACGCAACTCAAAAATGAAAGAAAAAAAAAGAAACGTAGCAGCAGTTTATCAGTCTGCAAGATATACCAATATTGATTTAAGGTAATAAAAACAGCAATCCTTCACTTTAAGCAATCCTAACGAAAACAAGTCGATGGTCACCTTTCGAATGAAGCAGTAGTCGCCAAAAATATTCTTGCTCCGACCAAATGATGTCTCTCGTCTGAACCACTCCCTTTTTACTTTTTCGCGGACCTTCACTGGATCAACTGTTCACACGGGAGCCGAAAAGAGTAAGAAAGACATTTTACGTCTGATAACAGATTATATTTCAGCATTAATTACACAATCCCTTCTGAAAAAATGTTTGATGAATTTTCAATCCAAAACACGTAAATTCTTTCATTCCTTTATACTCAGATCAGACAGAGAAGGCAAGTATAACGAGTAGGCGCCGTCGTTTTATACCAAACTGCGAATTGTTCGCGATAGCGCGCTATCGCTTATACCACGTTCCTTAATTAAACCTCTCTTCAAAAAGCTCTACCCGCGCATATACACAACACCATTTGCCGTTTTTCCTCCATCAGTACACCGCAATAAACATCGCGCCTTCTTTCCCCATCTCCTCCACCGCGGTAAAAATAAACGAAAAAAAATGAATAAAAAAATATTATTAACAAAAAAAAATCTATACTCATTCACCGCCCCCTCAAATGCACATGTACATTGGCCTTGAAATTCAAAGCGCTTTGCCGCGTGTATAGAAGACTTCTCGCAATAAGAAGCGCATACTCTCTCTCTCTCTCTCTCCCCTTCTCGCGAAAACGGGGTTCTCTCTCAGCACGAATAAAGCAAACAAGCCGCACCAATAAATCCCTTCCGGGCCGGTACTGATGTAGAGAGAGTAAGCGAGAAAGAAAGCAAGAGAAGGCCCTTAATGCGCATCAGCACGAGTCCAAAGCTTATCCATCACGCGAGAGAGCAATGTATATTGCGAGAGTCAGGTCTCTCTCTCTCTCTCTCTCTCTTCGGCAGCAAAAAGACTCCGATCAGCCATTTCTTTACACTCTGTTCTCACTCTTGCAGTTTACCTGTCTCATATATGTGTATATGCTTACCAACTTTAAAATATAGGAGTATCTCATATAGATATAGAGCCACCATACTACGCGCGCGTCCTCGAAAATAAGCACCAACATCACCACCCTCCAATTGTCTAAGCTATTTCGCGCCCGATCTTGAAGGTCTACCTGAACAATATTGTGAAGGTGGCTTAACCACTGTGGCAGATTGCTTAATTGGCAAAAAAGTGAAATGGTTTTACTTTTTCGTCGATGCTAATTATTTTTCATTGTCGGTCGTCAAGATGAGAGTAATAGTTGCAGTAGAAGAAGAAGAAGAGAGGGTTGAAAAAAGAAGCTAGTATGGTGCTGTGTTGTTGAAAAGAGATCGCGTTTTCTGCGAGCTCATTCTGCTGCTGCTGTTTTTTTCTTTCTTTCGGGGTTATTTTTCTTTGCTTACTCGAGTCCGAAAAAGCCAAGGAGAAATTTTAAGCTTTTTATGTGTGTGTATGTGAACAAAAGCCACAGATGCAACAGGTACAAGAGTGGACAAAACTAATTATCCTATAGTTAAAAAGAAAAAAAAAAAGTATATTCTGCGAGAGGCAAAGTTTAATGGTTTTTACGTACTTGTAGAAGGTGATCTTCGAGGTAAGTATTGTATTATCCTATACCGGTCCGTAAAAGAAAATTCTTCGCTTTTCAGTAGAATAAGTCCGGGTACGTCAGACACAATGAGTAACCACCAAGTGTTTTTATCAAATTTAAATAAAAATTTTACAATTTCCTCGCAGATTCTATCATCACGACAATATATTAGTCATGACGAAAAAGAAATAAAGAAAATGTAACTTTATTGAGGAATACTCAAGGCTTACCTGACATTCTCAATGAAACATTTAACAAAATAATTTAAAAATAAAAATGGATAAAAAAATAAAAGGAAAAATAACGCGAAAAAGGTCATTGTGGGATCTTATCTTTGAGGCTCTACATTTTCCAGCTTATCTTCGTTATAAATATCAGAGCAAGCAAAAGCAAGCTTGTCGTAAACTCAAATACACAGAGAAAAAGAGAGTGAGAGAGTGAGTGAGAAAAGAAGGCATGCGTATACATACATACAGCTCTTCTTATCCGTAGTGAACCTCGTGGTACACAGCGAGAAAAAAAGGCAAGGAGGGGACTTCTCCTCGGGTTACCAGTGTGCAGAATGTAGAAAGAGAAAGACCCAAGGAGGTAGGTAAAGGCGCCCGAAAAAAGAGAGAGAGAGAAGAGGAGGAGGCCGCTGCACTTGCGTGGACGTCGTTCGATGACTCTTCTTCTTCTCCTCTGTCTTGCTCGCGTCGTGACGTAAGCTCTCCAAAAGAAAGAGAGAGGGATGATGATGAGGAGAAGAAGAAGCAGAATAAAGGGGGGGAGGGAATGAGGAAAAAAAGAGGCCGAGTATGTGGAGAGAGAAGAGGAGCACACGCGAGAGAGAGAACAAGAAGTCGTTGGAGAAGAAGGATGAAGAGGAGAAAGAAAGTAAGAAAAATAAAAAGAATAAGCGGTGGATGAGAGTATAGAGGACAATGAGGACCTGGCTTATCCTTCCAGCGCATCGGTCTCTGAGAGTGAGAGAGAGAACGGACAAGAGACTGCACGCGAAGAGAAGAGAATCAAGTATAGAGGTGAGCGCATGCTTTGCATCCGATCCTTCTTATAATATGTGAGGTGGCTGCAGCAGGAGCAACGAGATTACAGTTATACACGTCGCATATATTCTCCGCTCACCCGCCGACTTATGATGATTCGAATAAGCGCAAAGCTGCTGCAGCAGGAGCCGTACGATTAAGCGAAATATCGGGCGCGACGAGTCCAAGGACGCGTGTATATATGTATGTATGTATGTGGCTCTTTTGTAAAAGAAGAGAAGAGAGAGGTAAGTAGTGGCGGCTTGTTTATGGTGTGGCTGCTGGGGCGCATGTGAGGATTTTTGGTGAACGAAACAGTTAGCAGGAAGAACGAGATATACATATACCAAAGGCGTTCACTCTCTGATCCTAACGGAATAATTGTGCCGCCGCTGCCGAGCAGTACGATTGCGAATAAAGAGGAAAGGACCCTGAAAACAGTCAAGAGCAAGTTCAGATGTCTGCAATGAAAATAAAATTTAATTACGAGAGAGAGAATGAGAGAACGAGAAATTCTTGTAAGCAACACTGCGGGAAATAACGAGGAATATAACACACCGTAATAGGGAAAGATATCATATATAATATAATGTAATTGCGATTACGCGCGAGAGAAAAAAGATGCTGTCACCGATTTATGCAAAGTAGATAGGACAACTACCCCTTCTCATCTTTCTCTTGAGAAGATCTTTATCGATATGTGCCGACGATCGTGGAAAATTAGCGCATATGAGTATGACGATACTTATAAGTGTGTAAAGCGGAACTTGTTTATATAAATGTATGTTCTGTAGCTTCTTCTGGGTTATGCTACTGCTATGTTTATGTACTGAACTTGTAAAAGGGTAGAATGAGAATAACTGACGGACTGAGTTATTGAGTGCGTAGGGTATATATGCACACTGAAAGTAAGTAAAGTAAGGAGAAGAAAAGGTATAGAGTAGTAAAATTGTGAGGGAGTTTTTTTGAGAAAAAAAAAAGATGAGTAGAAGAAGGTATATACTTATAACAAGAGAAGCGAGGTAGGATTCACATTGGATGATTTTTTTACGAGGATGTATACCTGTCGTCACGTTGCGACTGCAGAGCGAATGACGCGTCTTGCTTTTAAAAAGCGGGTAAACGATTGTGAGAGACCTTGAATTTTAAGAAGGAGGACAATGCTGCTGAAACTGAATGAATATATATTTATATTTTTGTGGTATATAAACCACTACTAATTGATGACAATCAAAGTGAATTTAAGAAAGATGTATTGCATATATAATACAATTTTTGTATTTATAATAAAATTTTTGATTTTGCATATATGATTTTGGACAACCTTCTAAAAGAAAGACATGTTACAGATCACATTACATATATATCATGGTTATATTCACTCCAAACCCCATTTCTCGCTCCAGCCACAAACTTCAGCCTGCCAATATTATTATAGCGGAAGAATCTCATGCATCAGCAGGTTCATACATACACTCACTCTCTTTCTCTCGGCATAATTAAAGCTAAAAGTACTCCCTCTCTTTTTCTTCTCTCTTTTCCATACCACAGTATACTACCAGATATATCCGTATCTCCAACGCAACGAGTGAGTTACGTTCAACTCGAACCGATTTTTCGTTCGTGCTCGTAACCAACCGTCTTTTACTCTTCCTCTTTCCTTTCCATTGAAGGTATAAAGAAGAAGAAGAGGAAGAGAAAACGAAAAAGGGGGATAGAGAGAAGAGAGTAACCGCCGCAAGCGTATTTCACCCCGCGAGTTGAAAATAAACCTTTGACGTTTTGCCGGGTAAGTATAAGCATTCCAGACTTTTGCACAGATTGCATTGCATTTGAATTTTTTAGTTATATAATTAAAATAAATGGGGGTATGGTGGCTTCTGGCTTTGCGCATTTTGTTATAGAGACCGTATAGTCGAATACAAATTTTTTGGTTTGTACGAAGTTTTATGGCTTCATGAATTTTCCGGTTGAGCCGTGAAAAATAAAAGAAAATGATATTAATAAGTTGGATGAAGCTTGGAAGAAGCATATACGTTTCAAGACCTAAGGTATATATGTATGTATATAATCTAGGATTCATATAGGTATGCACGTACCTGTAAACAGGGCTATTGGATAACGAAGCGAATCGTCGTATAGTGCGATGCAACTTTATTATATATGTGATTTCAGTGAGCCTGATGCTTTTGCGGCTTTATGAAATAAGCTTGGAAGATGTGGCTCCAGCAGCAGCAGATGCACCACTATATAGACTATAATGCCATATTTTACGAGGAGTAAGGTGGATGGGCATGTGTACTCTTGTGATTATAAGAGTAAAGCTGGACGCGATGTCTACATTTGGAATATTTGTTAATGGGAGACTGGGATTTTCCGAACGAGATGATGCTGGATATGATGCTGGAGTATTAAAATATATCGCGAGAGCTTTAAATTTATAATAACTTGCGATTTTTGTATTTTATTTTAGGAATAGTATGAGAATTTTTAGTTTTGATGAGGGATGTGTGTTAATAAAGACATATTGTGGTTACTTTCAAAGTAATATCTGAAACTAATTAAAACATTTACAGAATAAAAACTTAAGTTATACAAGTTACGCTATTTTTAAACAAAAAAGCTTAAATATATTTAAAGTAATCAAACGACTCAGATATATCTCATCGTCATTAAAAACCTATCTATCTTTCTCAAAAAAAAAAAAAAAATGTCACTAAACGATTGACGTCAGAGAATCAAAACCAAAGAAGGTAATCTCGATGTATAAAAATCAAGCAATACGATCAATTGTGCAATGGCATGCAGAAAGCAAAAAGAAAGAAAGAAAGAATCAAGGGTGGAATCTCGTATAGTATAGATAGTAGTTCTCTCTTTCCCTTAGCCAACATCAACCAGTTTCCGCCCATTAGTACCATTTACCACATTATATCTGAGTCAGCCAATATTTTTCTATACTATCTCTTACACTAGCGCATATAATACATATACACACGCAATTGATCGAACAACTCTTTTTCATTTTTTTTCTTCTTATTTTATATTTATTCCAAGCTCAAGCACGTAACTCGCCAATCGCCACTTCCTCGTTTTTCCTTCAATCTTATCCTCACTCTTGACTATCACCCCTCATAAAGATACTCTTTTTTTATTTTTTTTAATCCTTTTTCTTCTCTCCGGATATGTCCATGGATCGATCCTAAGAGCAATCCAGATGATTTTTTACAAGGCCTGCCTTGCAGAGTGATCAAGCTCAGTTCGCTCTCGTATTTATCTCGTGACTCGATATTCCGGCGCTCATATGTTTATTTTTTTCCTGCATAATAGAGATAATAATAAAAGAGAAGGAAAGAGATAATTGATGTGCTATAATACAAATTACTCTGTCATCATCGTTTTATAATGACTCTTCAAGTGACGACTGCTTGGATTGGAGATCTACCTTAAGTATTATAATTATTTATACATAAACTAAGATGTATGGACAAGACAGATTTTCTTTCTTTTTCTATACATACCCCCTCTATATCAACAAATCAATCCACATAAATGCAAATGTAGTTTTCTGCAACAATTTACTTGTGCAATGTTTGCATTTCGATTTCTTAAATGTGTATACATCCATCTATCCACGCGTAAATACATACTAGTTTTCTTTTCACTCTTCTGGCGGTAATGAATAACCTGTAACTGCGAGAGAAGTAAATAAGAGCTTTCAACCACAACTCAATCAACCGATTCGTGTCTGTAAGATGTCAGAACAACAAATTCACAAAGTTACAACTTTATCATACTCCCCATAATACCTATTACCTTAAATGTCATCTAAAATCCAGTAACAAACTTTGTCTATTTATTAACCATATCATGAAGATGATAATTAAACATAAAAATAATAATTAAAAATTAAAAATAAATTGGCTTTAACGCACACTGCAGGGGACACACAGCTATATAGTCAATTCCAATCTACGTCGGTATAACGATAATTGTAGGGTATACTATACACACGACACGTTTCTCTCCCTCTCATGGAAAACGAATAGTATAAAACAGCAGAGAAGAACGTGAATGTAGACTTTTATTTGGCGCGAAACGCGCGCTTTTTACTCCCCACGATACCCATTACCTGCTCACATGCACTTGAGCTCCTCCTTCTCTCTCGAGTGTGTCTACTATAACTAGAAAAACAAGAGTATAGTATAGGTAGAAGAGAGAAGCAACCGGTTCGTCTCTCTAAGTGTAAAAGAGAGTTAGAGTATAGGTTTTCTCTCTATTTCTCTCTCAGTGGGCGTGAATCCAAGGGCGTTATCTCCTAATGACAGCGCGGGATCGAATTACATCTGCGTGGAAAATCGAAGGGGTATAGGAAAAAGAGAAAGAGCGGAAACGCACAGACTCATATCTATAGCGCAGCTTCGCGGAAGCTTGCAGAAAGAGAGTCTCCTCGTAATTCTGAATCAAGCTCCCGTGAGTGCATATAGATGTGCTCCCTCCTCTTCTCTCTTTTTTTACAGCCATGCGCGCGTGCGTTATTTTTACCTCCCCCCTGGTATATGTATGTATGTATGCTTTCTTTTTTCATTTCGGCGCAGCTCTTTCTCCATCTCCGTCTTTCTCTCTCTCTCTTTCTCTCTTGGAGCGCGCCTCTCTCGGCATCACGGAGAGCCACGGAGAGAGAAAAAGAGAAGCCAAGGAGAAGAAGGAAAAGAAGGTAGAGTGGAGAAGGAGGAGGAGGAGGAGGGAACACGAAGCAAAGCAAAAAGGGGAGAAGAGGAAGAAAGAGAGGGAGGATGGAGTTGGCGAGTCCTGAGCGCGTAATTGGGGTCCTGTGCGTGGCATCGAGAGCGAGCGCAGCAGCAGCTCTCTGGTCATGCTAGTGGCTTACTGGCGAGCCGGGTGCAGAGCTTGGTGGTGGGGGACGGCCCTATGTAAGCCCTGGGTCAGCCGTGGACCAGCGCATCTTCGGCCAGCGGACAGAGCCGGGCGTATACTCGAGAGACGTGAGAAAAGAGAGAGAGATTGAGCGTATATATTTAAGTTGTACGGGCCAATATACTTATTGCTTACGTGAAACCGAGCCGGCCCGGATAAGTCTCAGTTTTTGTTAGTTTAGCGAGTTTGTTATAAGCTTACTCGCTTATAGTTTAATATTTAAAAATTTGAAGTTTGTTTAAAAATATTTCGACAATATGAAGCTCATCGTGATTGCGGTGTGTTTGTTCGTGGTGGTTTCTGCACGACGGCCAATGAGGAATAGAGGCAGACAATTACGAAGAAATGAAGGTAAGTAATTTTAATATTTTAAAGACCAAAGAGAACGGGTTGTAGTTTCTGTAAAGTGTTCAGTGATGATTGTATCAGAGTAAGTGGAGCTTGCAAACGCGCGCCAATTGATTGCTCTATTCGCGGCTTTTACTTTATTCTTCTGTGATTCTTGTAAAATTTAATTTTCTTTTATTTAATTATTTATTAATTAAATTTTTTTAATATTGATTTTTGATATTAATAATTTTTTTAAATTTCTATTTCATCTCGATTTTTAAAAACTTTAATTAAAATTCGATCCAATAAAATTTTTGTTTAAAATTTTCAAATGCTAACCGAGTTATATAATAAGTCATTTTAAAGTTTTTTTTTCCTTTTTGAATTTTATGAAATATTCGAAATTTATTTTTGCCAAACAAGAAAAAAAATCAAATCTATAAAAATGTTTACCCGCAGTAGGAAGCGTGGTGGAACCACAATACTGGGATTCACAGCATGGGTCTGTGGATTCATTAGAATCGGTACAACCAAGTGTTTCGATCGAAGGTCGACAATATTATCAACCCCAGGGTGGTTATGGAGGATATCCAGGCCAAAGCGGGGGTTACCCCGGTCAAGGTGGCTATCCAGGTCAAGGTGGATCGGGTGGCTCAGGCGGATCTGGAGGGTCGGGAGGACAGCCTGGCCAAGGTGGCACGGGTGGTAGTTCTGGATCGGGTGGCTCTGGGGGTTCTGGTGGTTCAGGCGGATCGGGTGGTTCACCTGGATCTGGAGGTTCTGGCGGATCAGGTGGATCAGGAGGCGCTCCCGGTTCGGGAGGATCTGGTGGTTCCGGAGGTTCGGGTGGATCTGGAGGCTCTGGTGGTGACGGAGGTGACTCCGAAAACGAAATTCCAAGACCACTTCCGGGCAACAAACCTGGCAAGCCCCAACGACCACCGGGCTGTTTGAAAGATCGTGGCCAATTTCCAAGCCCTAAAAGCTGCGCCAACTACATCAACTGCTGGGATGATGTAGCGGTCGAGCAGACGTGTCCAAATGGATTATTGTTTAATGAGAAGAAATCGTACTGCGATTTTGATTATAACGTCAATTGTGGCGGTAGACCCAAACCAGCACCAAGTAAGTTGACTTAAATTTTTTTTTCAAAATCTACTGCATAGATCGTTAACTAGTGATTTCAAATTTTATTATAAAAAATTAAATTGTGTCAATTATCGATATCTTTCAATTTTTATATAATTACTCGGTGAACAAATATTTTTTTTTTATAAGCTTTAAGTATTATAAAATTTATTTTAAAATCAAGCAACGTTCGAACGTTTTTAAATCTACAAAACAACCCTAAGAAAACAGTGAAAAAATATTTCTCGATCGATTTGCATTCAAGAGATGTTAGTGAAAGAAAAAATTCCAAACTGCTGTTGCTGCTGTTGCTTAGCAGGGTGTAACGCGATCGGTTTTTACACGCGCGCCAAGTTCTCGACAAGCTAGTATGTATATACGCGAGAGAAGAACAGAAGCGGTCGGTCGAACAAGTATAAGAGGGAGGAGGGGGGGGGGAGAAGAAAAAGAGAGGCGGGAATTTGACGCGAGATTCTGTTTGGCGTATGGTGTATAGAACCTGCATTGCCTGGAGGTTCAAAACGCTGCCCTGATCCAAATGGAAGGTACAGAAGCGCGACGAATTGCTCCGAGTTCTACGTTTGCGTGAACGGAAACCCGATCAAGTTCAACTGCCCTGAAGGACTGGCCTATAGCGAGGTGAGCATAATCAAATGTAAAGTTTACTATACGCTTTTGCTTCAATCATCTTTGCTATATATACATATATATACGTATCCTATTTCTGCATTCGCTCACGTATTGAAAGGGAGATGAGGATTATAAGGCACTATCTGCCGATATTACATCCTCTCGACCATTACGCTTCGATATTTTCTCTTATGTAGTAGGTATACGGGGATGATACTCTTGTGTTAATGTTTTTATTTTTATGCTAAGTGAGATTGGACTCGAGGGATTATGTTCGGTACTTTTGATGAGGAAAATTTTACTGGGTAATTACGAGTAATGCGCAGAGAGGTGTATAATTTTTTTTGTTTTTGATACTTGCTTTGGAAAATGTTTGGAATTTGTGCATATGAAAACAGATTTTAATATGCGAGACTTGATTTTGGAAATATGAAAAAGAATAAAACATATTTTCTCGTGAAAATCCAGTTTTATGATGTTACTTCATGCAAATAGGGATGAATATATTTTGACGTTATCAAAAGTGCGCATCGAAAATTATCGTTCTTTGTTGTTTGCAAGTAAGATTAAATATTTTTTTTTCTAAAATCAAAGTATTTTTACAGAAAATAAAATTGAAAAATAAAAATTTTTAAATTTATATTTGAATACCAATATTTTGAGAATAATGTGACACATTTATTTGGAATGACAAATAATTAAGCGACTATAGCTTGTGACCTTCACCACAAAACTATCCTACTGATTAGGAAATAATAGCACGTATAGCTAGTACCTGGGAATAGCAAAATGCATCGAAGTGCCGATACATATGTATTAAAAATATTCAAATTACGAAGCTGACCAGCATATATTTTTTTTTCGATCTCATTCGTAGTTCCGACTCCACTTTCTGTTTCTTGTCGCTATTTGTAAATTCCGACAAAATTAGCCAAAATAAAAAAAAGAAAAATCTAAAGATTTAAAATGTTAATAGATGTCCTTTGAACGACAATGAAATCTCGTTAAATCTGTGGGTCTCAAATACCAAACTACCAACACATTTCCAAAAAAGCACATTTGCATAGCATACTCTTTTTTTTTTTAGAAAAAAAAAAATAAAAAAAATAAACTTTCGAAAGACGAAATTTTTCGGCTCACATCACTCAAGTCTTCTTCTCCTGAAGAGCCAAAGACTGCGGCAGCGAGCAATATACGCTTGACTCGTACTCGTCGCATCCTAAATAAGTACTCCATTAATCTCACGCGTCTCTCTTATCCTCCAAAATATTTTCCTTATTCAAAGAGCGGTCGTTGACCTTCAGCATCTCCCTTTTGACCCTCCTCATTAATAAACAATTTTCCAACATTTAACGACCTCCAGGAGACGCAAATTTGCGACTGGCCATCAAAGGTAGACTGCAAGGGCGCAGCACCACCAAAACCATTGCCTACGAGCACCGAACCACCAACTAGACCTCCCCGTCCAGGAACGGGAGGCAGCGGAGGTAGTGGAGGTAGTCCAGGCAGCGGAGGTAGCGGTGGTAGCGGAGGAAGTGGTGGAAGTTCAGGAAGCGGTGGTAGCGGCGGAAGTGGTGGCAGTCCAGGAAGCGGTGGCAGCGGAGGTAGCGGAGGCAGTGGTGGAGTTGGCAGTGAATCGCCAAATCCAAATCCTCCTTACAACCCAGAAGAGTCTGAATTGCCAGGTCCGATTAATCCTTACACCGGTAATACGTTTATACTGAGAGGAAGACCCGAGTTCTGGCAGCAGAGGCAAGCCGTTCTCCATCCCGAACTCGAAAGGGATCTACAAGCCCAAAAGGTTCGTTATTTTTTCTTTCTTTCTTTTTCTTCGTCTCTTTCTTCTTCTTCTTCTTCTCTTTCGTCTTTCTCAAGTTGTGCCTTTCTTTTCATTCCTTTACCGAGTTGTAGAGATTTTATTTTGTTTTATTTTTCTTTGCGAATGGTATATGAGGTTCCTTCTTTTATTCTCTGAATTTTACTTTTTTTCCGGTTTTGACTTTCGAGAAGACACTTCTTGATATATATTTTTGCGAATGCGAGAGTTATCTTTTTTTTCTTTTTTTTTTCAACGGATCTACATATTTCAATGACCAAAGACTTGCGTTTGGTTAACCAGAAAAATTATTACTATACAAAGCGGAGTTTGAATGAATTAATTTTTAAAGATATAAAAATACTCCAAATTTATTTCTATTATTATTTAGTTAAAATTTAAAATACTTGTCGACTCACTTTCAAATCTCTTATTAAATTGATACGTCCACTAAATACAAAAATTAATCTGATGTCCCTTATCATCTAGATTTCGCAACAAAAATAAAAGGCACATAACAACTAAAAAAAATTTAAACCTCATATCTGAAACTAATCCTTTAAAATCCTTAAAATCCAATTACACAGGAATCAGAACTGCCCGAAGATGAATTCGATAGTTCGACGATAGCAGCTAACCCATGGGAGGTATTCCACACGATACCCCAAGAGTTTGCAAAAGCTCCATGTGAGAATGGAGAAGTGCATCGACTGACTGAAGCCTGTTCGAGCGTAGTTGTATGCAGAAACCGTAGGCCTCAACTAATCAATTGCCAGACTGGTTATACTTATGATAAGCCCACCGATACGTGCCGACCTTCAAGCATAGCCAAATGGTAAGAAAATTATTATTTTTGCATATCTAATAATTTTGTTAATTTTTCTCTAATTATTTATTTCTTTATTTTTTTTTTCAGCAGTAGTTAAGAAGACTATGCAGTACCGAACGACTGACATGCCGAATATGATAAAACGACTGAGCGCGGATGGTGGAATGAATCGTACTATTATTATTATATATTTTATTTGTAATTTTAAGTCGTCTCTCCCTTAAAGTACCTGGCGTTCTTCGATCGCTCGAACGCTTGGTGCTATTAGTATGTATTATATATATTTTAATAAATTATGTGCAACTTTTGAGATATAATATTATCATTTTATTTTTTGCTTTAACAATTTTTATGCATCCTTGTACATCCTAATTTTAAATTATCCTGACAATAAATATTAAAACAACTAAACATCGGAAACAAAAACAATAGAATGCAAATATTCATGGAAGGGTATGTTATAATATACCTTAATGATATGCGAATCGCACACAGATTAGATTTGTAAAAACTTATTGGTCGTTTCTATTCTAAGATGAGCACGAAATGTCTACCTGTCTACTCATAAATAGTGCAGCTTTACGAGCTTCTTCAGCGTAGCTTAAAATTGTAAGATTCATTTCACTCACGTCTCGGACAGCCAAAATCAAATCAATCAGCATATTTTGCTTACAAGAATTTTTTTTTATTTTTTATCTTTTTTTGTTAAGATTTCTTAATCATTAAAATGATCAAGCAAAAATAAATGTTATCTTAAAGAAAGACCTAGATTGTCAAATCTTAAGATACATTGTTGATATTTAATTTTTCAAATTTAAAAACTAAAGCTAAATTTAAATTTTCCATGATAATTCAAACCAAAACAAACTTTCTTATTGACGGTAAATAAACACAAGCAATCGGTCTTTAAGTCACCAACAAGCGTCTACATTTGCAAAGTATCTCTAACAGTAAATATACCTACACACGCCAACAACTCGTAAGACACACAAACCGCCTGTACGTTAATCGCAGCCCTGCCGGATAGTCGAAGTTGATCAAGTGTCACATTACAGTGCAATTCATTCAAAGCCGCAGACTACCTAACTGCTCAACGACTTACTTACTTACTTACATCAAGATGACTTTCTCACTTGAAGCTGTACAGTGCAAATCTAAGCTCGAGTGCAAATCTAAGGCAAAAAAGGAAAAGACAAGACCACGTCTTTGTTTTATCGATGAAAGCCCAGAAGTTGACAGCGAGAGCGTCGTTAAAACTGTAATCGACCAGGCCAAGGACGCCGTGCTGGACGCGTTGTCGAAAGCTGCGAGTTACTTCGAGAACTTGAGAAAGATACGGCTTGGCCGAGGATTAGCTGCTACTCCAGCTACCGAGGATGGTGGTAATAATCAAGGTTTGTGTGTATTTATAAATTGAAAAATTTAAGAGGAATTATTATCGAAATGAATAATTTGCAATTAGTGATAAATTAATTAATTTAGAAAAACAATATTGAATTGAATTTTATTGTTAATCGAAAAATAAAATTTTATTTTACAGAAGCTGCCGAAACAAATTAGCAAAAGAAAAAACTACGCTTGGAAAGATACAATGGAAATACGAAATGTCAACTGACAACAAAGATGTGAAGGTTGAATTACTGATTTTATCATCATGATGGGATTTTATACAATATAAATACACAATGACTATCTTAAAGCTTAATGTTTATATTCTGTGTCTGTGTCTATATGCTACACCACTTCGTTTATACATTTGTAAATTTTACTTATTCACGTAATCTTATTTGTAGTAAATAATGTAATAATTTTTTAACATTTCCTACGATAATAAAATTAACTTATTGTACATAAGATAGGCTTCATTTTAAATAATAAATTTTGTAACAACGCTTTAATATTGTAAAAATTATTTTGTAACTATAACAGCTTTTTATCATGTTTATAAACTTAATTTTTGATAATAAAAATTTAATACGTTAGTATGAATCAATAAAAAAAAAATTAAGCACGTTTTCTAAAATTAATTTGCTATTGTTTTCTACTGTCTATACAATTTAAAAAATGATAAAAAAAAAGTATTCTGCATTATCGACAAATCATTGTTTACGTGTGCTGGTCTGCTTCTGATTGCGGGACTGTATTTACATTTTAGCATCGTCGTTGCAGCTGGTTAACCTGTCAAACATACACTTTGCATGTATTTAACGATTAAAAAGACTGAATAAAATTTTAAAATAATAAAATATTGTTTAAAATTTTTCTAGTACATAAAAATGCAGAATTAAAGCCTCAATTATAGTGCTAAAATAAAACAAAATCAAAATGTTTGGGGATATACACAGTTTTACTGGTGTTTGTTGGAAAGAAGTTCTATCAATGGTAAATGATGCAGCTGTTTACATTGATCATGCTGCCTCTGAATGTCTACATTGGTATACAGGTGATAAATCATATTTAACTTTAAAAGATGCTGGTGCACTATCTGTTCATGAACTGGCTTTGTATAATTTTCATGTAAGTTAATCTTTTATTCTTCAACTTCTTAAATAAATATCAAATCTGATTTTGATTTTTATATTTTAGAACCTTAAGGCCAAAGGAGCAAAAAAAGCTGTGATTATTTCTACATCTACAGATTCACTATTTTATCAACGCACATTGAAACTGATTATAGAAAAAAATGATTTTGAAAAATGTTCTGTTATATGTACAGCTCATAAAAAAATTTTAAATTACACATCAACTTTACCAGATGATTTGATAAAAGAAAGTAGTTATGATACTCTGAAAGGAGATATATTACATTGGATGAACGATAAAACATTATCAAAGGTCAGTAGCATAAGACATGAATCATTATAATTTAAATTTTGTATTCAACTTTATAATTTTGTCAAATCTTTCCTTTAGAACTCACAAGTATCAATGATATTCAAACCTATATTCATTGCCTGTTTAAAAAAGGATATATTTATAACTCCACCTTTTGGAAATCTAATGCCTTCTATAAATCAATTATTGATAGATGATTATGAACCTGAAGTGGAATTTTTAATAAGTTCTTTTCACACTTTATTTACTCATTACAATATTCAAGAAGATATTTTTGCTTTAGGAAGACTTAGCAATTATGTTGCAGATAAATTGGAAAATTTTGATGCAGCAATAAATAGAAGAAAAGTAAGTGCAACAATAAAATAAAACTGAAAAATTATTATGCCAAAACTTTCTTTCAACTTATTTTGATTTTATATTTTTTAGAGAGTAACTGAGCAGAGAAAAGTTTCTTTAATATTAATAGACAGGACTCTTGACTTATCTACAGCTACTAGTCATAATTCTGAGTCAATATTAGGAAGGATTCTGTGTACTTTACCTCATTTGCCACATCATTACAATGATGTTGCCGTGCAAATGCACTCTCTTAGTCTTAAGGGCGAAGTAAATTTATTTTACAAATATTATTCAAATACTATATAAGTAGTAATAGTATTTAATATATGGCTATTATAATCTTATACTTTTATTTTAAATAGGAATGCTCATCGTCTTTCATGGTCCCAGGATGTTTAGCAAACAACCAAGAAGAGTTTATGGATATACTTTTTAATAAGAAGCAAAAAGATGTTTTATTACATTTGAATAAAATGTTGATAGATATGAATTCATACAAAGGTAGTCCTAGAACTAGCAAAATTTCAACAAGAGTTTCTGCATACAGTTTAGAAAAAGGCATTCAGAAATTTAGAGACACAGAAAGTATAGAATCCTTATGTAAAAATAGTAAAAATCTTCAAGTAATTAATTTTCTAAATTTACTTCACGTCTAATAATTATAAAATGTAATAAAGTATATTTATAAATTTTAGCTGATAACTGCTGTAGTACAGGCGCTTAAATCAAATAAAACAGCTCAAATCGAATTTGTTATAAGTCTAGAAAAATTAATATTGCAAAACTTGGCAGTTAGTGGAGATTCTTCTAGTATATTATCCCAGGTAAAACTTTTTTCAATATTTTGTTGCTTATTACAAGCATTTAAATGACATACTTGTTTTTACTGATACAGCTTAGTAACATTGTGAAAACAAGAAATTCAAGAGGGTTAGACATGGAAAACTTGTTGGTACTTTTAATTTATCTTTATGCAATGGCTGGCCCTGACATCAAGTTTTCTGAGCATCAAGAGGAAGGATTAAAAGAAGCTATATCTAGTGCAATATTTGAAGATATAAAAAAGTGCAATGAATCAGATCAAAATAATATTGAACTTTCTGCGTACTATCAAACGTTATTACTCTTAGGTGAAATTATAAAAATTAATAAATGAATACCATTTTTCAAATTTAAAACTAATATTTAATTATTTTATGACAGGAGTGACTGAGGAACAAGCTTCTAAGCAAGCATCAGATAAAATAACTGAACAGATAATAAGTACCTTGCACCAAGTACTGCACCAAAGAGAATCATTGAAAAAATACAAGTAATCATTTACTAATTACATTTGTTAAAATAATTTAATGCAAAAATAATATAAAATTTTTTTTATCAGGCAAGTTATGAGTAAACCTAATCCACATGAAATGGCTAAACACATTGGTCTTTTAGAACATTTAGTAACAGACTTATTGGATGAAAAAAGACCTGACATTCCTGATTTAATACAAAAGAAATCTTCTTTACTCTCATCAAGTCTAAAGTAACTTTTTTTTTGTAAACAATTAAATTATTCATTTATGTATAAAATTTAATTACTTATATTTTTTAGTTACTTAACAACAGGCAAATCTAGTAATCATCCATGTGATAACCCTTGGATTATAATTTACGTTCTTGGAGGGATTACACCAGATGAAATAAAGACTGTTGAAGATATTATAAAAACCAAAAGAACGTGTTCTTCTAAAATAACATTGGGTGGAACCAGACTTTTAAATCCATTAGATGTAGTTGATAAAATTTTGTTAACAAATATAAGTACTTTAGAAATTTAGAAAAAAAAAATTACTTACCATGTAAAGTTTCCATCTTCCAATTCATAGTCAAGCTGCTTAAAATCTTGTCCTGATTTAATATTACATTCTGACTTCTTGAGACCCTCATTTTTTATTAAATTTATTTCATAACGAAGCATTTTGTTTCCTTCTGGGCTCTGCTTTTTTGTAATAAAATCAAACGACTTTGTATACACTGTCACTACTTTGAAGTCTACTGTTACTTTTTTAATAATGTTAAGCAATTTTAATAAATATGCATGATAAGTTCCATTCTTTTTCTGCCAATAATATGTACTTATGCTATCCACAATTATCAAGCCTATTTTTTTATTTTGCAACAATATGTTATCCAGTGAATTGAGTGTTAAAAAAAGTTGTTGATGATCATAACAATTAATCATTTTTAAATTATTCAACACATCCCTTACTACATCATCCACATTAACAGGTCCTTGAATGTCACTTATTTCTTTACGCATAATATTAAAGAGTGAAGAAGATTGAAATTGATTTTCTGTGTTAATATAGAGAACATCAACGTTGATGCCATTGAACTTCAAGGGCAAAATGCACTTTGCAATCAATTTATTCAACAATGCGTTGACGCCACTGGAAATTGTGCCTCTAATTTCAACAAAGTCCGTATTATTGAGTCCTTTAAAAAATAAATCCTTATCTAATTCTTGTAGAGACGGTCGATCGATTAATCTTGTGATAACTTGTAGACCTGATTCAATTATTAATTCACTATTCATTTTATTAATAACGGAGGTATAATAAACGCGGCAAACGGCAAGCGACGATTTTGAAAATGCAGTTAGTAATTCTAACCTAACTCGTCAACACTTACCGGCTTATTTGAATAAAGTTTGTTTAAAACTAAGAAATTGTTAAAAATAATACACACTTAATAAAAGTTTAGATTATATATTATTATTCATCATTATTATTAGATAGACACTATCAAACTAATTTAAACTGATGAAAATAAATGTCAGACTCGTATGTGCGCGTTTGACGTGCAAAGTGCATACTGCATACTATAGGTATGTGATACCGATATGACGCGTTACGCGTAAGGGTTCTCTTTGTTTTTATGTGTATTTATAAATAATAAAAGCTTTTTATCACACATTTATTTATTTATTTATTTATAACATTAATAAACTGTTGAAAAATTCATAAAAAACATTTTTTTTTTGTTTTCTCAAAATTAACTCCCAAATTTAAAAGAGTATTTATTGCAGATCGTTGTCATGTCAATAATATCAATTTTTTAAATTATTTTAATATAAAGATACATTTTTTATACTTGATGATACTCAAGTTCTAAAAAAGCTGCCAGCAACTTGTTTAATTTTTTTAATAATAATAATAGTAACAATGTAATTTAAAATATACTTACATTAAAAAATTATTATAATAAACAAAAAATTTTAAAAAAGGTGTAAATAAATTTTCCACGCAATTATAAACAAAAAATGCTTACGAGATTGCTTTCCCCAATATAAATTTTGCAAAAATAGTCCTTAAAAACAATTATTAAAAATATCTTAAAAATTATTTCTGGCACATTAGAAAAGCTATAAATCCTCTGAGAAATCCGAGTTATATGCATTTCTATGTCTGAGATTATCAAAATTCTCGTTGGTCGTTGAACCTTCAGAGTATAATTTGCTTCTTGCCCTTTCTGCCTCGCGCTTAATTATTAACTCTTCAGTTAGGAAAGCTTCACGTTTAATTTGATGCTCTAATTTTCGTGGTACACCCGACAGGCACCACTGCACAGCCATCGTTATTAATCCTACGACATTCTAAAAAACATAATTATTTAAACGTTAATAAAAAATAGAATGTTACAAATTAAAAAAAGTATATAAATTTTTTTTACCTGAAAAACTACAACAAAAGCTAGTCTAACAGCAAGAATATGCCAATATATACCTGGTCTTTTATAAGGCAATTCAAAATGATCTGGCGGATTTCTATACTCTGAATAACGACATGTGCTTACGTTTTCAAAGGAACTATATAAAGGAGCCGTTCCGTTAGCAAAATCTCTAGTGTCAAATACAGCTAGACTATGATTCAAAAATCCAACATCAGTTTTATTTGCACTAACTACACTCATGTAAACTAAGCGAGGTATATACGTCGAGGAGAATGCTATGATAAAACCCTAAAATAATATATGTATATTTTAGCTATGACAAGCAAGATACTACGTTACATTATATATTTATTGTTACCTAATGTATCAAGTACTAATCATAAACCAGTGTAATTTAATTCTAGCAATCCAATACGTTTGCAAATATTACTTACATTCGTGATGACCGATATACGAGCTAGAGCGTCAAGGATACGACCCCAGATACCTATATCGCGAACTCGCCGAGGAACTGGTCGACGGTAATGTCGTAAAAATTTGGCAGCATCGAGTCGCATTTCAAAGACATTATTGGCCAAGGCAAAAAATGGTGCTAAAGGAAAGGCCACGACGAAGAGCGTTATGAAACCAAATTGTATGACCATTTCTAAATATTCGTCGTACAAGCCTCTGGGACCTAAAAAAATAATTATTTTTTGTGTATTTTTTCAACATTCAATTTTAAAATTAAATAGTCAAGTAAATAGACTGACTCCAGTCAAGAAGTTTAAAGTCTCTTATCCACTGTGTACGAGCGATAATAGGATCTTTTTGTTTTAGGCCTGTATGAATGCGAAATAAAGCCCAGTATTTGTACAAAATTGGTAAAGCCATTTCCATTAACGTATAGAATGCTTGTTTTCCAATCATAATAGTTGCTAATTGAATTGATAATTCCATAAGGCATCCTCCTGGTGCACATTCTTCTTGCCTAAAATGTTATTAACATTGTAGTGCAACTTATTGGATTAATGATAATTTTTACGTTTTAATTACCTGAAGCCAAGTATTTTATTATATTTTTTGGGAT
This sequence comes from Leptomastidea abnormis, assembly GCA_030522805.1. Taxonomy (NCBI): domain Eukaryota; kingdom Metazoa; phylum Arthropoda; class Insecta; order Hymenoptera; family Encyrtidae; genus Leptomastidea; species Leptomastidea abnormis. The sequence continues at coordinate 85,741 of JAPYZE010000003.1, forward strand.
AGCCAACAAACTTGCCTTTTAAAAAAGCTATATAAAATATAGATGCGTAATAATTTATAAATTGAAATAAATAAACTTTTAAAGTGAGACTGTCATCAAATTCGGCTTGTGTTCTCAAAAATTCCATTTCTGTCAAGTACACAGCCAGCCAGTCGTAAAAATAGTTTAGGACCAAAATACAAGCCTGTAAAGAGATAATTTAAATTTGATGTTTACAACTGTTATAATTTTGATCGATTAAAAATATTAGCGCTGCTGGTACCAGATTGATGCTTGCTGCAATAGCTGGCAAAGCAAATGTTTTATAATTCGTTGAATCGACTTCGTGACCAAATAGTGAATTAGAAGTTATACTGGCCATTCGATATAAAACAACAGCAAACACTGTAGCAAGTGCAGCGGCAATTAATAATAAGACAATTGAAAAGCTAAGACACGTTGCTGGAACTCGCACTTTCCAAAAACTAACGTGAGGTTCTTGGACTCTAGTCACAGGATTTAACTGTAAACATTATTTAATTATACAGCGATAAAATTTTATTTTAAATTTATAAAAATAAATTTGTCTGTACATACCTTTTCTTTAACTTTGAGTATTTTAATACTTGCCACAGTAGATAAATAATTTGGTCGAGAATGATCGGCAGATCGGTCCCATCCGACCAAGCCCCAACGATAACTAAGCGTTGCAGCTCTTCTTTTCCACAATTCAAGATAGAGAACTGACCAAAATGACATAAAAGCAGCAAAGTAGACCATGGCAGGATTATCGAATAAATAAGTTAGTCGCGTTAGTAAGCAAGTTTCGCTTAATCTCCAAAAATCACAGTTTCTGTCACATTGTGGACACATAATTGTATTTTCAGCCCAAGGACCACATGCGTCTTTAGCTAAGCGATTTGAATTTATTGTTGCTAAACCTGTAAAATAAAAAATTGGAAGTTAACAGAATTTTTTCTTTAATATGCATATTTATAAAATGAAACTGCACCATAAAGAAAACATAGTAGACCAGCAATACTAGCTGGAATAAGCATGTAGGTATAAAATCCTAGCCATGCAAAGTACATGGCAAAACTAACTCCAAAATATTCTCTTATGGCATCAAGAGGTTGTAATTTTATCCATTTGCTTGTAGCTGCCCATTCATCAAGCAGTAAAGCTCTAACACTTCCTTTTTGTTTTGTGGTTCCCTAAAAAAATTATATTAATCAGATTTATGATTTTTTAACTTTTAAAATAAATTTAAATTTTATTGAAAATAAATTAAACTTTTACAACTTGCAAAAAATGTAAAAGTACAAATTTTTAGGCATTTACAAAGTTGTGTTAATATTCAATGAGATATAAACTAAAAATGATAAAGCTAAAAATTATATTTACTATTAAAACTAAAAATTATAAGTAACTATTTTAAAATCTTACATCATGCAATGGATACGCAGCAGAATATACACCTGCAGCTAACAAACGTTGAATACCTTCACATTGTCTTTCCAAAATAAAATCAACAATCATCACACGAATGTGAGTAGGAAAAAAATTCTTATCCTTGGTATCAAATCTTTTCATGATGCAAACATAAATGACATTAACTAATTATACTAATACATGCAAACATACAAATCAAAATAATAAATTTATACACACAAATAATCTTTATCTCTAGAATACTCAGCCGCCAATTGATATTCTGTTGGTGGAAACTTAGATGTATCTAGTGATGCAAAATTAAATAATTTGATGAACCATGATTTTGCATCATCAAACAAATCACTTTCTTCTACAACATTTTCATCAGGCAGTGGTTTGATTGGCATCCTTAGTTTCATAATTTCACAGTATCTACATAAAACTTCCTAAAAAAAGTTTTCTTATAATTCTAATCTGTTAATTATTAAAAAATTGACATTGAAATATTTACTTCTGAAGCATAAATTTTCACAAAACATAATTGACGATTTTGTTCATACTGCAAGCGTAAGCCTTGTTCTAATAAACTTTTTTCAAAAGTTTCTCTTTTTTGTGCTTGTAGAACATTACCATTGTCAACATAGGATAAGACAAAATCCACTGGTTCTTCTTCTTCTTCTTCATTCTGAGTTTCATTTCCTAAACTTGTTTCCTAAAATATATTTTTATTTAGTTTATTTTTATAAGTAACACAATTATTAATACATACCATATGACCAGGGTAATTGTCCTGTTCAATAGAAATTATCCTTCTGCTCATGTCCAGAGGTATATGATCAGCATTTGAGTCAGATCTATTTCCGTTGCTCATCATCATGTTAGGGTAAGAATGCAGTTATAGCTTTATCCTTTTTCAATTCAACAGTTTAAGAGATTCTATTCAAAAGAATCATAAATGACTCATTTTCTAGGAATTTGTTTATTCTGGAATACTTAAATCAGCATCCAAATGCAACAATAATTTAAAATACAAAAGATAATAAACCACCTGTTAGATTTTCTTTTTTTTTTTCAAAAGAAAATATTTTTCAAGATTAATTGTTAATGTCCATAACAATTTTGTAATAACAAATAAATATCAATTGACTAGATCACACAGCTATGACTATCTATTGCAGATTCACATAATTGTTAGTTGCATCTAAAAAACTAAAAAAAAAAATGTTTAGATTTGTGCATATGCAGACAAGTTTATCTTAACTGAATCTTTGTTACAATGAAAGTCATTTAACCTTCATCTTCATCTTTCCGGAGCTCCTCTCCAAAAATACATCATATCATAAGTAAGTATTGGCAACAGCTACAGCTACAACTGTTGCGTCTGCTGCATTTTATTATTGGTGTGCACTTGTATTGTGTATACATGTAAGTATATTTATATATACGTTTTGTCTGCTGGATTGTCTCAACAGATAACACAGAACTCTGCTTTTTGCTTTATAGACTGCAAATTTTTAAAAATAAATAAAATCGAATTTAAATACCTATGCCCTACATTGCAAATAGTGAAAGTGTGCTAAAGTATTGTTTTAAACATTAATTTTAGATTAGTGCCTCAATTGCTTTAATCTAATAATCTAGTTTGATAAATAAAAAATAATATATAATAATTCATTGAACTAAAATAATAGGTACTTTTATTGATTAAATGTATGGATCAACAATTTTTTTAAATTTATAATACAAATATAAAATATTTATTTTAAATTTTTAAACATAAAAGTTTGCAATCATATAGCAATATTACAGCAATAACATTTCACAACTAAAAATTTCGCAAAATATTAAAAAAAAGAATGTAAATATTGTATTTATGATTAGAATTTCAAGTTAAAGAGTCAAATCCTGCAGGATTTCGGTTCAAATTTCCGCATATTTCTCACTGTTGTATCAGGAGCACATGAATGAAGATGGAGTATTACTATGTATGTACAAGAAACCGGTAACCTCTTATCAAGTGCTGTGCGCCTATTACTTCAACTAAAAAAATGGACCTCCGGCTTTTATATTGAAGCCAGAATTGAAAGATATTTATAAGAGGGAACTTTTTTTTCTCGTTATAAATCTTTAATTTGTAAGCTTCTCGAAATAAAAAAATAATTATATTTTTGAAATAAACATAAGTATAAATTGCCTAATGCATGTTTATTATATGGTGCTTCTTAAACATTAATTATAATGATGAATTAATCAAATGTAGAAAATCAATTGAAGTCATAAATAAAATTTTTCAAAATTAATTGACTGTCCATATTTAAACGTAAATTAATGGAATTACATTTTTTTAATTCTACAATGCTTACTTTGCACTTTTAAGCAGCTTTATTTTCTTATTTGCTTTTTTTTATATTTCTTTTTTTTTTTCAAGGGTTGAGGTAGATTATCAAAAAGCACCCCCAAAACCAAAGAGCAGCAGGGGGTAGTGTTAAATTTATTACTAACAAAGAAAAACCATCTCTTTTTCAAAGATGAACTCAAATACTTTCTTGTAAAAAAGAAAAATTTATAAAAAAGGGCAAAGAGATTAAAAAAAAAAAAAAACAAACTCAATATCATTCTTGAAAGGAAGAAAGAGAAATATAATAATGAACACTGGGAAAAAACGGAGCACACAAAAACGTCGTCTGCTCGCTCTTGTAAATATTTATGTAAGGGTGAAAATCGATAAGTAAGAGACCTACATTCAGTCCCAGCTTTCCTGCAATAATAAATGCAAATATATAACATCAAGAAAATTGGCAAACGAGAAAAATGCAGCAGCTTGGAAGAAAACGAATATACGTACAGTTGCGAGAGATGAATTCCAACGAGAAGACGTCGGAAAGCGGATAATGTTACCGGATTTACTGTTCCGAAATCTTACGCGAGGCTGTCGGTTAGGACGGCTGTGGTGGACGTCGACGACGACGACAACGCCAGTAACATCATCATTGTCGTCGTCTTTCGCGCCAACAAGTTAAGCGCGCTTTTCACTTGTCATCTTTGACTTGGCGATTATCAGCTGGTGAACCACCACCACCACCACCGCGAAATATGAGTGTTCGCAGTATTATTGAGGATCTCACGCAGACCTGCATCGAACTACGTGGTGTAATAAGGGCGACTAAAAGTGAAGCCGAGAAAGAAGAGATCGTGTTGAAACACGTCAAGGCATTCGCGGACACTGGACTACGAGTTAACGATTTTGCGAAAGGTAAGGCTGATACTTTGATTTGAATGCATGTGATAGTCTGAGTTACGATCGATTGCAATATTTTATGTAAATTAGTTCTCAATTTTGTACGAGTATTTTATCAGAAAATAGTAAACTTACAAACGTCTAGGTTATGTTTACTTTTTTTTTAATATTGCTTTTTGAGTGTAAAACTTTTTTAATGTTACTATGTTAGGAATGCATACTGAGAAAATTTTTTTTATTTTCAGGTATGCAGATACTTTTTTAATTGTAAATAATGCAGGCTACACCTGGTAGAGGTATTAAGCGCAGCTTCGAAGAGGCTTCTAATAGCACAATAACATCTCCCAAAGAGAATACAAAAAAAGAAAACAAACTTTTGTCAGAAGAAGAGAAGCAGGAGTATGCTAATTTGTTAGGGATTAAAGAATCTTTGGGATTAGAAATTGCTAGTTTGAAAAAAGATCCTGAGTATCAAGACTCTGTAAATGAAATAATGGAATTACTTCATAAATATAACAATATTAAGGATGCAACTCAAGTAGTTCTGGGTGCACTTGCTAGTATGAGAGGGGTGACTACAGTCAGTTTGCATGAAGAATTTGGTTTACCTTTAAAAGATGAATAAATAGTTTTTATATGTTAGAATTAATATCGTAAAAATACTAATTTGCTAAACTTTTTATATTTTTATGTCATTTAATTCATCGTAATAAATAAGTTTTACTAACCATCTTTTATTTTTTTTTAAACACTTACACATATCCTTTTTAGTTTAAGACATACTCTTAAAAATAAATTATTTCTTTTCATTCTCAGGTCTAGAGTGGTTCAATGTCTCTGAAAGCTTATCTGTGTATAAACACCTCTCTGGCAAAATTGTACTTTTAGATTTTTTTACCTATTGTTGCATAAATTGTATGCACATTTTACCAGACTTAGATGCCTTAGAAAAGAAATTCTCTATTCAAGATGGCCTTGTTGTTGTTAGTATCAAAATATTTTAATTACTAAAGTGCAAAGTAAATGTAATATTTTCAACTTATAAACCTTAGGTTGGAGTGCACAGTGCCAAATTTGCTAATGAACGAGATTCAAGCAAAATTTTATCAGCTGTCCAGAGGTATAACATAGGACACCCTGTTGTTAATGATGCCAAACTTTCTATGTGGAGAGACATTGGTATTGTATGTTGGCCAAGTTTAGTTATGCTAGGTATGCCTTTTTTCTAAAATATTTCAACGCAGCTTAATTTGCTTTTTATCAAAAATTAATTTAAAAAAAATTGTTTTTAGGTCCGAAAGGACAGCCTCTTTTTGTATTAGTAGGAGAGGGTCACAAAGAAGAACTATTTTTATATACAAAAATAGCATTAAAGTACTTTAAGTCATTGAAACAAATTTCTAAAGAGCCTATTCCCTTGAAGCTAGCCCAACATATTTTACCCATGAATAAAGGCAGCTTGTTGTTCCCTGGAAAGATTCATGTTTTTAAATCTGGTTCTGAAGAGAAATTAGTTATCTCAGATTCTGGCAATAATCGAATTTTAGTTATGGGAAAAGATGGAAAAGTTGAACATGTTATTGGGGGATATTCTCCTGGTTTTAAAGATGGTGACTTCGAAAGCGCTAGATTTAATGCACCACAAGGTGTATGTGTACTTAATGAAGATATTTTTGTTGCTGATAACGAAAATCATGCAATTAGAAAAGTAAGTTTCTTAATTTTTTTATACTGTCAGCAATTTAATTTAAAAAAAAAATTTATTTTATTTTAGATAAGTTTAAAAGATAAAACTGTGACTACTATTGCTGGCACCGGGCGTCAAGGGCGCGATTACGTCGGTGGCAAAATAGGAAAAGAACAAGAGTTGTCATCTCCATGGGATGTTGCTATTTACCAACACGAACAAGAAGGAGGGACTGTCCCAGTTCTTTTAATAGCTATTGCCGGTACCCACCAAATTTGGGCTATATTTTTAGAAGACACCATTTGGTGGAAAAAAAAGTAAGAAAATATATATAAGTCTACAAGTGTTGAAAAGTTATCCTCTTAAACATTAGTTGTTTATAATAAATTTTATTGATATCATCATTTAGGCAATACAAGGCTGGTACTTGTGCTAACATAGTTGGAAATGGACGAGAAGCCAATAGAAATAATTCATATCCTCATGCAGCAAGCTTAGCACAGCCATCAGGACTTGCTGTAGCTCAGGAATTAAAATCTGTATTTTTTGCAGACAGTGAAAGTAGTACAGTTCGAAGAGTCTGTCTTGACGATGGAAAAGTTTTTCCAATTTGTGGAGCTGATAATAATCCAACAGTCAGTTCATTAAAAATAAAAAATATTAAAATATTTGAAATTTAATTTGTTAATAATCTTATGTAATTTTTAGAACTTGCATTGTTTTGGAGATGAAGATGGCAAAAAATATTCTGCGAAATTACAACATCCCCTAGGAGTAGCTTGGAACAGTTCTGACAGAATGATTTACATTGCAGATACTTATAATCATAAAATCAAAAAAACTGATAGTGAAGGTAACTGCGTGACGTTATGTGGACATGGAAAACCATCGAAAAATAATTCCGTAAGCTCCTTTAGCATGAAAAGTTTGTTGCAAGCTGTTAAAAACACAGATAAATCCTCAGAGAAGAATATTATCTTTCAGTTTGACGAGCCGAGTGGATTAGCAGTTAGCCAAGACGGTGAAGTTTTGTATGTCGCCGATACGAATCATCACTGCATAAAAGCCATTAATTTGAAAAATATTGAAAAAACACATGTGGTAATTATATTGATTATGTATTAATTTAACTTACCTATTAATATTCCAAAAAAAGCACTTATTAATCACTTATATATTTTTCAAAGATTTCGATAGATCTACCTGCTGAAGCATGGAATAGAGGAGAATATACTTACAATTTTACTTCCAAAGTTAGCTGCAAAGATGCGAATCTATCCATATTATTTACGCCTGTTTTTGATAGCGATTTAAAATTAAATGCAGAAGCGCCTCAAAAATGGTCTTTGAAGTTGCCATCCAACGATTGGGAGTCAGAATCTACGGGTGATTTGTCAACTCAATTATCTGTTAAAATACCAGAAGGTACCGAACAAAAGCAAATGCACATTATGCTGGACATAATGTCGTGTAGAGCCACGGAATGTATTCCGAAAAAGTTATCGGTCGTTTATACGGTTATAAGGGATGCAGACGCCCCAACAAACGTTGTTGAGAAAAAAGAATTAAAAATCAGATAAATAGATTTTAAAAACATGTTTTCACGCGCAATATTCTTTTAATTTATTTATTTTTAAAGAAAAAATATTTTTTATCTAATCTTTTTAAAAATTAAGGACTAATTTATTACAATAACCATGAACAAAACTTCTAATTTTGTATTGTCTTGTTAAAATTGTATTTATACAAATTTTTCTTTTAAAAATAACATTTTTTTTTAAACGTGTTTATGTGTCGAAACAGTGTACTAATGTAAAATATGTATATGAAAAATTTTTGTTAAAAACGCGCTTTTTACACATACAAATAAAAACAACTATGCATACAAAACATCAAAATTACAATTATTTATAAAATACAAACTTTTCATGTGTTTCATTTGCAAAATACGACTTTTGTGCTAAGATTTTGTGCGCGTGTAGAAGAAAAAAAATTATCTTAAAAAGTACGATTTACTCCAAAATTTCATCTGTAGACATTCACACGTCGTTGCTTATAATAAAGAACTACAGTAACTTTCGTGCGCTTCGATCAGTCTTTAATACAGATTAAAAAAGTAGAAATTTCGGAATAAACATTAAAAATATATTCGTAACAACTACAAACATGGAATTATTCGATGGTTTATTTTTTTTTTCACGGTGGAATGTAACGTTTTCTTTTTTTTATTCGCGTTACGTTTTTCCGGCACAATTGTTTAGTGATATTGTTGATTTGACAAAATTGCCTATTTGACATATAACTTTGGCACTGTCGTGATTGAATGAACAATATATAATAAAATGTGCATCTCGTATTGAAAATATAATTATATTGTACATTAATAGTGTATCAATAGATTCTATGAATCACTTTTTTCGTTTATTACACGAAAAAACAAAAAAATATATATCAGCTAAGCAACCTTATAATATCACACGGAATGGTAACGTTCGTGTTTTTAAAAAAATAGGACTCATCCATTTATTACGTTCTATTTGTCATTTGTATAAAATGTGCGCTTATTTTAGCGAATAAAACCCTCAAAAAATTAATCCGAGCAAATTCGATATTGATGCCTTGCATCAAATCGATCTCTATCTCATCTTTCACTTTGCAATAGTGAAAGAAAAAAAAAGAGGAACAGATCTATCAAAATCTATTCTTTCTAACGCTATTCTATTACAAGAATACTTTCGTAAAAAACTATGTTCGCATATTACATCCTTTCTACGCGACATTAACCTACTTATTTGGCAGATTATCATTAATCAGATCGATTGTTGAACGAACACGTCCATGACGAAGCGCAACGACGAACTCGGTCGCTTTTATGCGCTTTTTATCCTAGAAGGAAACGATTAAAAAAAAAACAAAAAGAAATTAAAAACAACCATTGGAGTAAAGAGTAATCGTCAATCTCCAACAATCGATTACCACTAAGCTTTAAGCTCTTTGATATTGTTGATCTCAACTCCATTGACCTCGTCCATATCCAGGCCGTTCTTTTTACTCTTTTTCACTCGCCTGAAACAAGGAGTAATCAAATTTTTAACATCATTTTATAAAATTATTTAACAATACGCTTACATTCCAAAAGCTTCGCTATCTTGAATTGTCTCTGGTAGCTTTTTATTTAGAGTCTCTGGAAGAAGAAGCGACAAGACACCACCGACTAGAGAGCAGAAACCAAAAACGAGAAAAGGCAGAGGCTCCCAGTAGTAAGCCTATCAACATCGATAATTTTGATCAATTAGGTATTATTAAATTTTTGATTTTGATGTAGTTGGGATGACTTACCAGGAAATTAATATAAGGTGCAATGATACCACCAACTCGAGCAAAAGTTGAACAAGCACCAAGTCCGACGTTTCTGATGACCGTGGGAAATTGCTCGGCGGTGAAAACGTAGATTGTACCGTACGATGAGGTGATGACTAGTTTTGCTATCATAGCAAATGTCACTTTAAGCCACGTCATTTCTGTCAAAGAGAATATAAAGATTTTAATTTTTTTGTTTTATAATGACGTTGAAAAAGATGATGAGAAATAAAAAAAGATTTAAATTAAGATGCGATGATTGATGGAAGAAAAAATTTTTAATTAGATTTATGAAACTTAAGGCTGCTTGTGAGATTAAATATAAGACATTACAATTTTTTTGATTTTATAATAAAAAATACATAACAATTAAATTCATTAAAGTCAAAAAATTTTCAGTATCAATATAATCATTTAATAATATCCTCTAATTATACTTTAATTCAGGCAATCGATTGTAATTACAGCACGGAAATTGCATGATCAAAAGACTTACTTTTTTCAAACAAAAACGTTCTCTCATTCGCGTATTTTTCTTATAATACAAAATAAACCGGTCACTAATATACTTATATATCAAGCTTAGCAAAGGGAAGTGAGAAAGTGAACCGATAAAGACCGACATTAATTGACAGACAGTGCCATCCGGATCGACATTATAAGATATAAGCAAAACAAAAATAAGAAGATGAAAAAGATGAAGCAGAAGAAGATGATGATAATGATGATGAGGAAAAGAAGAGTAGAGAAAGAAAGAAAGAAAAATATAAGACTAACCACTCGGTATAAATAACGTAGCGACAAGTGCGATGCCGGACGCTATCATACATCCGCAAAGCATCAACTTTCTACCCCATCGGTTGAGTGTAAAGATGAGAAAGGTGTAGGCAGGAACCTCGACCAGACCGGATATCACGAAGTTCATGTAATCGTTGCCACCGAGATTAGACGCGTTCCACGATAATCCGTAATACGTACCGCTGTTTACAAGCCTGTGTTGTTGTTGTTGTTTTAAATATACATAAATTAACAAAAAAAAAGAAAATTATTTAAAAGATGCAAGAGAGTCTATTATAAATTACAAAAAAAAAACTTACCAATTAAAAAATAGCAATAAACTTTTTTTACGTAAATTCGGATACTTGAACAAATCAAATATCGATGGTTTTTGTTTATCAGGCGTACTTTCAGAATCCGTTTCATCAAGTAAATGTTCAAGCGTATCTTCGCTAATCTCAACGCCATTCTCACGTGAAGCTTTCTGTAATAATTCGCGTGCTTCCTTGTTACGGCCTTTGGTCAGTAGCCAACGTGCCGATTCCGGGATGAACCTGCGGAAATAGATTTTTTTTTTTTTTTTTTGACTTGCAAGTGTTCTCTATTGTTCTTCTTATTCTTCAAGGGATAAATAAATGCGGATGCACTTCTTGGAAACGGGATAAAAGATAGAGAGAATGGGAAGGAGGAAAAGTAGATAAAAAACTGATGAAGGGAAAAAGGAGGAGAAGGAGAAGGAGTTGTATCATTTGTAAACTCACCACCAGTAAAGAAGAAAAGCAATGCTGGGTATCGTGAGAGCCAGTTGTAGCATACGCCAATCTGTGATGTAATAAGCAAAACCCGCGGTCATTATGTAGCCGGTTGTAAAGAACAGCTGACATCCAACGCTTGCTATTAGACGTTTTTGTGGTCCCACCATTTCCAGAGCTACATCAAAAATTATATACAAAGGTAGTATTTTATTAATTCTTTTTTATTCAAATTTATTTTGCTTAATAATAGTATCTATCTTTTATTCAATTAAGCTCAGAGTCAATGACGAAAGAATTTGAATTTTTTTAAAGTTTTATAATATTGTTTTGAAAATTTTAACAATAGCCAAGACCTCTTTTTCTTTTAGTTGCGTATTGCAAGGTAAAAAAAAAAGCTTAGCTACATAGAATAAGATTTCTTATCGTTGCAGCTATAGTATAACCAAAGAGTGCGCGGCGCAAAGAGAGGGAAACCCTATCGACTCGTAAAGTTTGCCAATGAAATTTTTCCAGTTAAAAACAATAACTATATAGGAGAGAAAGAGAAAAAGAGAACGCGAGTATAGTCGACTCTATTTTTAGTACCCCACAGAAAAGCTCAAGTGCTCTCACTGACGAACAAAGAAGGTAAGAGAGCTATACATAATATAAGTAGGTGGTCCAAGGGGATCTGAATATAACAGCAGCAGTAGAACGGTACGGGGAAAAAAGGAGCATGATGATGAGAGAAAGAGGAGGAGGCGTAAAAAAGGTTGCATAGAAAATGAGAAGAAACGAATCGAAAGGTGCATAGACTTGGAAGAAGGTGAAAAAGTATTGGCGAATAGAGAAATGCGGCCTCTTTATAACGAAAGGGTGAAGGATAGCGCGGTTGGTCAAAGGAATACTGGTGAGAAAGAGAGAGATAGAGAGAGAGAGAGAGAGAGATAAGTAAAAAGCTAGAGGATTATTTGCCTGGCAAATTTTGCTCGATGAAAAAATTGGAAGGGGGCAATGGCCGTATATACTACGAGATTCTAATGCTGTAGCTACTGATCATATTCTGGAGTTTATACTGCTTTGAGAAAAGTCATCTCATAGAGCTTCGAGAATCTTTTATGCGTTATTTTAAGGAAATCTTACGGGATAAGTGAGTCAAATGATCGATTTTGTATTCTAATAATTTTTTTATATTAAATTAGAACCGCATAAATGAAAAAATCAGTAAGGATAGTAAAATATAACAAAAGTAATATCGACACGATTTCAATAGATCGGTTAGAATTTCTACGTAAAACTATAAATAAAGTTTTAGTAAAAAATTATTCTGAAAAAAATCTAGGTTCAGCAATGATTTCCGATAGAAATTTATAGTTTCCTCGATTTAGTTTTTTTCCCCGATATCTTTACAAAATTACACGGCAATTTGATGTTTTTTTTAGGTGCTTGTAAACTTAAATTACTAAAATGCACGAAACTTTTCTTTGCCTGTCATACTGCATGATAATATCGCAAGAGATAATAGCTGAAATATTTTGTTTTTTCGTGTTTACGATTTGTAATTTATTTTTTAAAATATTATCAGGAAACAATTGTGTTCTAATAGTCATTTTAAACAGTAGAATAGATTTGAAACTATATTGATATCCCGATAACATAAACAATTGACTCGATATATTAACAAACAGTAATCAAGTTAATTTTAAAATAAAAGAAATTGTATCTAATTTCCGGTAAGGATATATTATTATCTGCATGCAAATATCAAAATTTAAAATAAAAAAAAGCTACAAAGTTCATTCTTTAGAAAAAAAAAATCGGCTTTTTCTTACAATGCAATTTATTCTCATATAAAATTTCTATAAAATTGAAAAAAAAAATTGATCAAATATCTTACCTATAACATAAGCAACAAGAAATACCCCACTAGTAGTAGATCCAACAATCGCCCTAAATACAACATACGATATGTACTCAGGCGACAAGGTAACAGCAACACCACCAATCAATTGTATCACCAGCGATAAAAAGAAAATCGGTCTGCGTCCATACTTGTCCGAAAGAGCACCAAACACCGTTGAACCAAGCATTACACCAACCATAAAAACTGAATCACCCATCGCTCGCATCCAGTCCTTATCACATACTAGATTCCACTGTAAAACGATTTTCATGATGATCAATATAAGCCGATTTTTAAAAATTAAATTATACTTGAATTAACTTACCTCAGACGTAGTAGTACTTTCATACATACTCCGATCGTAAACATAGCTATCACAATGTACGGTGCTTCGATTGCCATCTATTCGTCCTCCAGGTGGTAAGTCAAGATAACGTTCGCATTGCGACCAGGATTTCTTATCCCAAGGATAGCTTGCGTTCATTACTGCTTCGGGTAATTGGAACGTTACGTTGATTGGATTTTCAAATGGTAGCAGACACCTAAAATTGATTTATCATTTAGCGAAATTTTATCGCGATTAGAGAAATAATAAAAGATGTACGCTCTTACCTCGATATCATCCTTGCTCCGAGAAAAACACCGGCAAGTTTGTGAAATGCACAGGATATCGCTGGCAGGCATAGTAGCAGGTATATCCTACGCTGGTACCTGCCAAATTGGCCCATACGTAGTATCACGTCGTCGTAAGCCATGATTCTCTCCAACTATTCTATTTATATCACTTTTGACTTTTATTATCTGTCACTTGTTGTTAATGTCAAAACTTGTACTTTTTAAAATCTGCATATATACGTCGCTTAATCCTCCAGGAAGCGGGAGGACGCGACTTGTCGATCTACACTACTAGTCTTCTACAATCGGTAGCCGCATACTTTTATTTATTACTCCCACTTTCTTATCATGTTTTGTTTTTTTTTTTTTATTTTCTTTTTTTTAAGACTCTTTTGGCATTACTTTATGCGTCCGATAATCAAACATATACTACCAAAAGACCTTGCACGCATTAACTCGCACTAACCAGTTTGCTTAACGACTGACCTGGAATGCAATAAAAACCAATTTTAGTATGTGGAAATGAATTTGAAAAAAAAAAATAAATAAATTTATTTTAAAATTATGTGTGTATGTACGTATTTTTGTATTTTAATCATTATTAATTTTTTAAATTTAAGAATTGTATAAGAGCTTTAAAATTAATAGCTTTTACAAACTTTTTGCATCATCAGCACAAAGTTCTAGAAAGAAAAGAAAAAAAAAACGACGTGGCAGTTATAAAAGTATAACGGATAAATGAAACGCGATGCCACAGTAAAAAAAAAGACGGTCTCTCTCGTTTATATATTGTATTATTATTATTATTATCAAAGGTCATTTTTACCCACACACACACACACATTTACAAAGGTAATTCAACCTATTCTATGAACAAATCCGTTAGGGTCTCATATACACACACAGACATGAACAAGTGCATTGTCATGGGGACCAGCGTTTTTCCACTTAAAGAAAATAGGCTTTCCCGTAGGCTTGTTAACGCGCCCCGCTGCTGCTGGTTTGCTAAACTTGTATGTATGTATGTACTATTATGTGAACTGACCTGTGAGACTGCGTTTAAACGTTTAAACGCTCTTACACGCAGGTTTACGGATTATGAATATTTTAAAAGTAATTGTATAAAAAAAAGAAAATTATTTTTTTTTTCATAAATTAAGACTGACTGTGAGTTAAATGAATGTTTGCTAATGAGTTGATAAAGTTTAAATTACAAACTTTAAATTATTAAATTATTATTTTTTCAAATTTACTAATACAACTTTCCACAATTTTATTTAAAGTATATAAAATATTAAAAAAAAAAATATCTTTAACCATAAGCCAATATCTAAGTACCAAAGCAACAAGTGTTAAAATAGAAAGAAAAAAAAAATTAAAATAAAATTTAAAAAAAGGAAGAACTTAAAACACCACCTGTACAAGCGCATAAGCCTCTTATCACAATCATATACGCGTCCTTGAATTTTCAAACCTCAAGCTCGTAACCCGCGTCTATCTATATCTAAACCCATTCAATACAACTTTAATAACTTTGAAACTTCTCTCTCTCTCTCTCTCTCTCTCTTTCTTTCGCTTATTTTAACGACAATAAAACATGTATAGGTACAAGCAGAGCAAAGCTTTAGAGATCCGCGAATGAACGACTGCGCGCAGTGTATTATAAGTACAAAACCGTGAATATGCGTGCGCTCTTTTCAGCCTCGCGTGCGCGTTACGGTTTTAAAGTGGGAAAGAGGAGGGTCTTTCTCTATATACCATATTGCGGGGGAGGGAAGGGGTTGAGTATACTATTATATATACATATACCTATATTTGCGCACGTCAGCCGGTTGGAATTATCGAGCGACGCGAGCGCGAGAGAGTCCGCGCACAACATATATATGTATATGTATATATCCACGCGCGCCTTTCCATCTGTGCCGGCCGGCGAGCATATATATTATAGTGTCTCTTCCCTTTACCCTCCTACCTACCTCGTTATATTCGTTTCCTTCATCGTATGACTTGGTCTTATCAGCAGTGCTTCTGCTCTTTTCGGCCTTTCATATATACGCGCGCGTTATGCTGTAACTATACAACGTGCGTGCAGAACGAGTCTTTTTTCATATGCACTTATTTATTTATTTTTTGTTATTTTATGCTTAAATCTCTCGGAAAAAATTTTGCATAGATGATGAGTATAGGATTTTTTTTTATAATAATCAAGGATTCTTTCTGTCATTAATAAACAGCCTTGCTCCAAAAATAACTTATTCAATACAAAGATCGTTGTTAGATGCAAAGTATATTATTTTTTAAATAAATCTTGAACAACAACAAAAAAAAAGGAAACGTTCGTAAAAATGTTACAGTTTATATTTACAAATTCGCGGCTTAAAACACAACTCCATTCTTGAATCTCAGATGTTTATAATCAATTCCTTTAACCTCATTCTCATCCCCTCCTACAATTCACCCCCTCCCACCAAAAAAATACCAAAATATTCACAACAACTCCGAAAAAGCAAATTCACTTTATCAATTCAATGCAAATATATATTTTACGCAATATAAAGGTCCAATATGTATTTATGCGTATATACACACACATATACACCTTATATGTACACATTAGCATTATTGATTTTTTGCACTTGAGACAATATATCGATTGTTGCACTATACGCTTTTATATTGTTGTTATTTAAAGCTCAGCACGAGCCAAGTTATTAATTGCAAAATTCAAAGCGCAGCTATATTTAAACGAAAACAACACACACGTGTTGATGTCGAGAAGAAAAACTTTACGATGTGCATTCCGATATTATACTCACAACAAAACGCTAAAGACAAAATAAAAAAAAAAAGTAAAAAAGAAAATTGCAACCTTGCTCCGAAATTATTTAAGCGAAAGTGGAGTTTGGAGTAATAGAAATTGGAGCAAAGAATCTTATATATAGCAAGAAAAAGAGTAGCTATCAGTCTCTGTGTTATATTTTAGCGAAGAACGTAGTAATAGGAGAAGAATATGAGATATAGAATAGCAAAAAGAGAAAAGAGCATATGAGCATATTGTATACGTACGAGAATTCGGATACCCATGTGTGTATGTACAACATACCGCGAAAGCAGCAAAGCACACGTGTTTCCGGATATATAAGATGCTGTCCTTCACGTCACTAGTCAATATAACTAACACAATATCACAATATATGAGTACATCAAAAGCCTTACTTTTTTACAAAGAGGGTAAAAAAAAAATAAAGCCGGCCGGTTAATATATATTTTCATTCACTATACACAAACAGCCGGCGGCGACTGCGCGGTCGTCGTTCTCGTCGTCAGGGTGCTATATCCTCTAAGCTACTACTTCTACGCGCCTCGCAACTTTTCGCTCGTCCAATACACCCACACTTACATACACCCACGCACAGTTTTTTACCGCAACTTTGAAAGAGTATATGTATATATCTGTGTCAGAGCCGAATAATCGCTCGCGAACGACGAACTAAAATGATCATCCCGCCCGCGCTTCATAAGCCACTCGTCAAAGCGTGGGATGGCGCAGTCATCGTTTCGTTTCTCTTTCTTTGGCGATTATGCGCATCATTGCTATGTAGCATATATAACCAGCAGCATATAGCATATCTATATATGTATGTATAAAAAGACGCGTGGTGATAAAAACTATAAATGTACATACATACATACATACATACATATATACACATTTCGTGGTAGCGAGAAGAAAGAGAGGGAAGCTTATCAGCTTGAAAGCTCCGGAGCCGGCTACTATATATTATCGGCTGACTAAACGCTGTCGAACTATCATGATTATTATTTATAAGTATTGATGCTTTGTGAGTCTTATATGCGATATTGGAGAGACTTTGAGAAGTTTGTAAAGGATGTGGAGTTGCGATGGTTACAGAATACTACCCTACCCCCTTTTTTATGCTGATAGTTGTACACGTGGTAGCTGGGACAATGACCGAGAGGGTGCGACTATTGATTGTGTGCGTGTCCTTTTACTGTAAGGGTGGAATTTGTAATATAGTTGGTATGAAAATTGAAGAAGCTAAGGGTAGTATTTTTGATTTTGAAAATTTAATCAATAATCTTTTGAATTTTTATTTAATGTTGAGGATAAAATTTGAAGAATTTGGATTTGAATTTGAATTTGAAAGAAAGGATGGAGATAAAAAAAAATGAAGACTAAAGTTATAAAGTATACAAGTTATAATTATAGTTTAAACTAACTACATGTCGACAAGTCATAATTTGAATTGATTTATTCGTCGTTCTATTATGTCAAGTATGCTAATCATTTTAATTGTTTTCTATTCGTATTATAACGACCACTTTATACAAATTTAAATGTTACTGGTGTCAGTATACAGATATATACCATTCAAAGCAATTAATACAAAAAATCATACAATTTTATGATTTTTAAAATTTTTTTATAATTGATACATAAATTAATTTTATAATTTCAAATTGTAAAATAAAAATAATTTTTTTTTCATGAAAATAGCATATTAGAATACATGTATCCATATAGCGCAAGCACGCGTCTGTCTACCCGCGTTCCAAAGTAAAAATAGAACAATGCAGACTCTCTTAACAGACTAGAAGAGATTTTTCTCTATATAATGGTATGTAAATTACGGTTACCACGCGCAAACGTTATATGTGTGTATATGAATAGCCGACGGAATAATAATTTCATTCGCTCACATTCATCCGGTCATTAAATCGGCATCTCTCTCTGTATGTGTATATAACTATATTCTATACTCTCCCTATATACTCGTGTTCCTAGTTAACCTGCGCTTATGCACTTAGAAAACGCGTTAGTCACACTATCATTATACGTGTAGCATTTAATTTTTTTTTTTTTTATTATCTTTTTTCAAATTTGTATAAAGCTTTATCAATTATGCTCGTTTAAAAGAAAAATGCTAATTTTAGTTTTGCAAGACGCAAATTTTTTAAAATTTGTTTTATAATTCATTTTTGAATTTTAAACGGAATATATTAAAATTTATATGTATTAATTAAAAGTGACTCTCAATTGCTATAAACATGTTACTGGCGCCTGCTTACATTGAATTAAGTGAATTTTTTCATGCGTATAGATTGTCAAATTGACATAATATAAGTTTTATGCTTGATATCCACTGAATTGAGTCATGTGCGATAAAATTACGTAAAAATTATCATAATTTGCCAGACAAACTTTAACCTCCTTTTTACCAAATCCAATAATGACAAGACACGTCACTGTGATTCATAATTTTTATACACAGACAGTAATGAAAACAATTTTTTTTTTTAATTTTCTCACAATTAAAATTAAGATTCATCTCAAAATTTAAAAAAATGTAAAATTAAAACTCAATTACCTTTTTATTCAGTAAAATAAAACAAAATTAGATTGTAATTAAAAAAAAAATCTTAATTTAAACTGAAAAAAGTATATAATACTCAAACAATAAAAGTCAAATAACCCAAATAATAAAATCACTCACAGAAAAAAAAAATCTTCACTTATAACAAATAACTATTTCTCCAAATTAAGTCGAATCGCTGTTCTCCACAACGTGTCACTCGCACCATTCACATCTTCAAGCCGGTGAGTAGACCGCAAACCAAAAAAGAAAGAGAGAAAAGCTGTCGACAAGCCTTACACAGACCACGTATAGAATACCGTCATCGTGTGGCGCGCATACCAAAAATCCCAAGCGCTCACTAAAGTATAGACGAACGCAAAAAGAGCTGTATAAAAACCAAACCGATCCCTCTCTTTTTCTCTCTCTCTCTCTCACTCACTACTTTGGTCACGAATTTCAGGTCACGCGTGTGATGTGCTCGCGGCCGGATCAATTATTGACCCCCAAGGACACGGTCACCACCACCAGCAGCAGGCAGAACGTACACTCGATGATTATGATGATGATAGCGATTTTATATGGTAATAGCTATTACATATCCGAGAGGGGTAGAATATTGGATGGCATGATTGTGTGTGTGTGTGTGGATTCCGCAAGATAATTTTTCGGTAGAAAACTAGACTGCTGCATGCAGACATCAATTTCTAAATTTATTTCCGCGTTGATGCTGTTACATCGAGGCGACACATCTATTTCGTTTTATATGTCTATATTCAACAGCTATTGTTTTGTAATAAATGTATAATTTGTTACCTGATAATTATTTTTATAAAAAAAATTATTCACTTAACGGCATTTTGAAAAAATTAACTTCAGCATACTTCAAAACTAGCGTAAAAGCAATTTAAATGCGAAGTGGCATGCCAAGTGCGTAAGTAGATAATAATTGAGTCTGGTCAGACATGCAATTAATATTTTATCAGCATCATACACATTCGTGTTCCCTTCATATTTTTTTTTTCAAAACCTTAAATCCATAGACTTTCAATATTTTTCAACCTTAGTATTAAACTCATTCGAATCCCGCAATAAAGCCATTAAAATTCCATTAAAATCTTCCAAGGTTCGCTAAAAAAATATCTCGCATTCTTAAACGATCACAGAGATCGAAAGAGAAACGAAATGTTATAATTGCCCTCCCTCCTTTTAGATTTGTTAGATTGGCGTTAATGACGCGATATCTGGGAAGCAGAGCCATTATTCATCAATAAAAGCACAAGAGTCAAATGATATAAAGAGAGGAGGAAGAGACAACGACAAGAGAGTATAGGCTCACTACTGTACCGTAATCCATCGTCCTCGGACGAAATTCACGTGTCGTCGGTTACGCGTGCGATGCGAGAAACTATTATAATATACAGAGAGATATGATGTAATGAAGAAAAATGTAAGCGCAGGTGTTGGCATATAGTATATATAAGAGAGTGTGAGGTGAGAAAGAAGAAAAGATATAGAAAGAGGAAGAAGAAAAAAAAAGAGAGAGAGGTGCCGGGTATAATAGCTATACGGTACGTTGAACTATGCTTTTATAATATGCTCCTCTATATCTCTCTGGCTCGTGATCTTGGATGATGATGATGATTATTATTATTATTATTATTATTATTATTTCTTGGGTATATATACTCTGAGAGTTCGCGGTCGAGGTTGGCTGGTTTTAAGAGATGAATGCGATATGAGCTAGAGAGAGGGATATAATGTTTGTTGGTGGTACTTTGATTAATTATGGGGTGAATATCTTATACGAGTATAGTGCTTGGTATTTTGGATTCAAGCTTGTTTGATGATGATAGCAGTTATACTCTTGAATTTGCAATTATTAAAGTTGTGGTATTTACTTGAGAATATTTAAATAAATTTTAATAATTTTTTGATGAAATAAGTATATATGTAAATAGAAACTTGATTCTAACATCGGTGGATGGAAAAGTTTATAACATGTGACCTACAAAGTACATTGCGAAATGCAAAATAATAATATAAATACAAGATAAAATCTTTTACGATTTTAATTTATTTGGAATTATCAACTATACGTAGGTATTTAGATACAACTATCACATTGAAATTGGTAAACCAGGAAAGTAAATTTTTTTCCTGATGACTAAGTGTCAATAAATAAACTTGTATACAAATGCATGAATTAGACTGCAAGGAATTTCTAATGAGCTGAGAAAATCGCACCTTTTATCGGATTTGACACGTAGTTCACGTGTGCAGTCCCGTAACTTGGCAAGGAAAAGACAACAATTAAACGACTCTAAGAAATATCGGTGCTTTTTTAACAATGTCTTATCTTTTTTTTTTTTTTTTTGCAATTTTATATTTCAATTGTTTTGCTTGAATTTTTTAATTACGTTTCAACAAAATTATTAATTATTTTGTAATAAAATCATATAAATAATAATGTAACCAATCAATCTATTATGCATTCTTACCGATCTCAAAAAAAAAATGCCTGCAAAATTAGTCAAACCAAATAAATTCAAAAATTCAAACACGCAAAGGTATGTGGCGTCCCCAAAAACTCAAAACTCCAAGTCCATTAACATCAAAGTTCAAAGTCAAGCCATAGCATTTTCGATTTTTTTTTTTTTTTTTGCTCACAAACGTCTCTCCTTTACTCCTTTCTGACTGCCAGTCTTGTCAGTAGGCTGGCACATAACAACACACACACACGTTTGCTGGTGGAAAGGCATTTTTCTCTTCTTTCGGCTTTCGAGGCTAGTGAACCGTAAGTTTAAGCAAGCAAAAGCCAAGAAAGAGAGAGAAAGACAGTAAGTAAGAAAGAAAGAAAGAAAGAGGTACCGTAGACACACCGTTAACTTCGACGGCCATATAGTCTCTCTTACTCTTTCTCGCTTGGTCTATACATACAGACACAGTCGAATTGATTAAAGCTCAACAACGACGACGACGACGACGACGAACGTGCGCAGACATGGGGGTTATACATATACCTTTTTTGCGCTTTGCTCTGACGACGAGAAGTAACCATCGTCGTCTCTATACGACTGCATCGTCGTCGTGTAGCAAGTAGAAGAAAAAAAGTGTGTTACCGGTGTTTGGCCGAGCTCGCTTGCTTGCGAGTGTATATATATATAAAGCGAGTAGTACGATTCTCGACCCTGTATTTTCCTCTCTTTCTTTTTCCCCGTGACTATAACTTGAATGTAAAGCGGGTTAAAGAGCCACACGTATATATATATCTACTCCTCTTTTAACGTTGAGCTTTTTTTTTTCACCTGGTAATATGACTTTTCTAGTTGCTTGGTGAACTCGTGAGATGTATAAAAGAAATTATATATATAATACTTGTCTTGGATACTTGAAGAACTTATGACCGATTTAATGATGATAATGATGATTATGATTTACATTTTTAATTGCGGATTTTCCTGAATGTTATATACAAACTTAAATAACGATTATTTAAATTTGATTTTACAAAAAAAATTGTTTAAATGTTTAGTTTACAGGATTTTCAAAAGTTGGTCGATATGCATTTACCGTTTTGACCGTAGGTACATACTATATTGTGTACATAAAGCATATAGATATATATGTAAATGGTAATATGTATACACATAAAAAGAGCTTTGAAATTCCAAAAAAAAAGAGTACTTTTTACTTGACCTTTTTAGTATTCACGTCAAAAGAAAAAAAAAAAGGAAAAGAAACTTCATGCAGGTAATGCAATGACAATAGTCAAAATTGTGTCAAACGTACCCTTCTTTACATATATCTTCCTTTTACAACTAAAAATGTATTTTAAAAAATTTAAAATAAATGTTTTACACTTGCTTAGCCTATACATAAGAAGCCCATTGACATATGTCATGTCTTTGAAGCTGCATTTAGTAGTCACTGAATAATAAATAAGACCACACACATACACACGACATTGTATAAGAAAATAGAATATACTTTTCAACAGCAGCAGCAGCTCACACACATGTAAAACAATCGTTCATTCAAATCATACGTAGCGAAAGTGTTAGCTCTACTTGAATTATGAAACGATCTTGTGTGTGTGTATGACGAGAAGAGAGAGAGAGAGAGAGAGAGAGAGAGAGAGAGAGAGTGTCGAGAAAGATCAAACCCCGATACGCATTCACGATCCAGCATATATAATATGCTTTTGGATTATGGTTAAACCAGCTTTAGGCCTCAAGTATACTCAGCTCAGAAAACAAGAAGCATCAAGAATAAAAGCAGTAGCCTGCAGAAGCATCTTTCTACAACGCTGGAGCTGCTCCATCATCCTCATCATCATCTTCGTCATTATCGGAAGCTGCTGTATAGGGTATACGAGCAAGAACGAAGAAGGGCTAAGAGAACGCGTATAGGTAGTACTCGTCTCGACAACGACGACGCCGACGACGACGATATCGGTAATGAATGATGGACCGGTTTCTCCGAGAAAGAGAGATGAAGAAAGGGAGATGAGAAGGAGGAGCGCGTGGAGTCGAAGAAAGGAAAGATGGATTCGCCGCTACTGTATATAGGTACATACTTGCCAGAAGAAAGACCAGCAGGTATATAAGTATGTATATATAAAAGAGCAATAAGCCGCAGGGAGAAAAAGAGAGAGAGAGAGCCAGGGCAAGGTTAAGACCAGCGGGTCAACGATCCTTACGCGCCAGAGAGCCTCGAGAGAGAGAGAGAGAGAGAGAGAGGGAGAGAGAGAGAGAGAGAGAGAGAGAGAGAGAGAGAGAGAGAGAGAGAGAGCAAGAGCAAGTATATATAATATAAGCGAGAGCGAAGGAAACAGGTGCTCGCGAGCGAGAGATGAATCTTTTTCGATCTTATAGTATAGATATATAGAGAGGAGAAAGGGGAAAAAAAGATATTTTTTATATGCTATTTTTGATATTGATGTCTAATAAGTCTTTTGGATACGTAGGATTAATGACCTCCCTAGCATTTTTAAATATTATATCAAATAAATCTGAATTGAAAGGAGAAATCGAGTATGATTTTTGTCATTTGGAAGCTATAAAGATAATATAAATTGATGTAATAATATAATTAATCTTTTTTTATACATATATGTTAAAGAATGAAAAATCGAGATACCTCAATCAAAAATTGAGTTAATGAAAGATCGAGTTTTTACTGTAGATTTATGAGATGCAGCTGTATTTGTAATTTACGCGTGTAATAGCGAGAGAGAGAGAGAGAGAGAGAGAGAGAGCTTTGATCTTTATAGACTTAATGTGAATTTTCATATGGAAAATATATGAAAATTTTCATGCTTGATGATAGCTCTAGCTCTACTACTACTGGCTGCAAATGTATATGAACGAATAATTTATTAACGAACCACGAGAAATGAGAATAACGGAACGTGAGCGAGTATAGAGAGAGAGATATAAATCACGCTTGATGATTACGACTATTACCGCATATATCTATTATGCAGATTTGATGAATCAATTATGACAAGAGCTTTATGTAGATGTATATGTAGATATATATTCATGCAATGTACGTTTTAATCGAGCGAAACAATTTAATCGGCATAAATGTAGATATGTACAAGTGTCAGAAACTTGAATCATTGATCTCATAAATCGATATATCGATCTATATATATTTTTTTTTCAGGTCATTAAACCGTAAGTGTCAAGTGCGCGTTACAAAAAAAAAAATAATAAATATATATTCTCACCTTTCTATTATACTTTATTATTCAAGCGTAATAAAAAATACTAAGCTATTTGAAAGATGTATTGATGATTAACGGGAGAATTTTTTAATTGCTTACAATTCTGACGATAATAAAACGTAATTATGTCTGAAAATTAAAACTGAAAAAGAAAATTACTCAATAAACCTTAACAAAGCAATGAAACTGTCAAATAATTTTAAATAAAATTTTCGAAAGAACGCATAAAAATTTAAGATTTATAAGAAAAAATAAAATCTCGACTCGTCCTTCAACCATATTTTCTAAAAAATAAGATACAAATATATTAAAACTAATCGCTTCAAAAATACTCCTTTAATAATCATCCATCGTTTTCCTCTTACTCTCTTGGTCCTTTTTTTTCCTCAACATCTCTATAAGCTAACTTTTCTTTGCTTGTAAAGAAATGAAAATTACCATGTGACAAACCGAACATATAAAGATAAATTCCATAAATGTAAGAAAGAAAGAAAATATATATTAATCGGAAGCCCTATAGACATCAGCTCTCACATCACTAGTATAAAGTAAAGCTTCAATATATGTATATCTTTCATTTTCTTTCTTTTTTTTTTCTTTTTCTCTCCCTTGCTCGGCCGCATTCCAGAAGCTATATTTGCCCGTTTCTCGCTGAATATCCAGACCCAACAAGTCTTGGACTATTTCTGTCTCCGTACTATACTGACTCTCCTCCCGGCTATATCTCGGCGCCGCTTCTTATCCTTCTCTCTTTACTCTTCCTTAGCCTTGTTACACAGCTTCGCTCCTGCGCAATGTTTTTTGTATACACGCGCGGGGCACTTGTCGATCGGTTGGTTCTACTGGTACCGCTGATACGTACCTTTCTTGAGAATATAAATATGTAATGGCAAAAGATGATTTATCGTGTGTTTTCCAGAATACATTTTACCTGTGTATTATATATACTGTAAAGATAAAAATTCAAAATCTGAAGCTTACCCTAAATGCAAGTTATAAGAAATTCATAAGCGTATACCGAGTATATATGATATCTGTTTTATGCTTGCCTTACAATCAAATACCATCAGAGCTTTAAATAATTAATAAAGCTTCTCTTTCTCTCTCCATAACAATATTGATCTTGATGCAAAAAGGGAGCAGGGACAAGTTAGATGGTTATACATATAAAACGAACTATAAGCTCACAAGTAGGTATACTTTGTGTGTCAAAAGGAAGCAAGTGCAAAATTAATCAAAGGGACACACACACACAGCAAGAAGCTTCTTATAGTCCTATCCTATACCACTAACAAAAGTAACAATCTTTCTCTCGATCTAGTATAGAAGAAGAAGAGAGAAAGAGAGAATAAAAAGAGGGAAATAGAAGGTGGGAGATGTGTATAGTCCATTCGTCGGTGCTTTTTCAAAAGCACAGCAGCAACAGCAACAGCAGTAGTAATATACGCACACACATACAGATACAACTAACTACCTACCTACCTACCTACCTACCACCACTCTACCCTCCATACATAAGCGCAACTCTTCTTCCTCTCTTATATATACTTTTTTACCTGCAGGTGCCCCCTTCTTTCTTTCTTTCTATATCTCTTTTGCTTATATACCTATACACACACAGACCAAAGGGGAGTTCTTTCTCTCTTTCTCCCGCTCCTCTTGAGAGGCAACACTTGCTTATATCCTCTCTCTTTCTCTCTTCTCCCATTCGCTCCCGCTCGTACACCTTAAACTCGGTACACGCGAAGGAAGAGGAGCATCTCTCTGGCTGGCCAGCTTGCCCCCGCGGGCGAGAGAAGTATAGTAGCACATAGTCCATCGTAAGAGGGAGAGAAGAGCCAAGCAAGCAAGCAAGCAAGCTTGGAGAGTTGCCGACAGTCTGCTCAGAGAGTGCCCAGCCCGAGGATGAGCTCTGATGCTACCGGCCTCGCGTTAAGGCCCAACGCAACAATACTCACTACTACTTCAGAATCAACGTAACAAGCTCTAGCAAATCTGAGCAAACTAGCGAACGTCCTATCATAATTATACCCCCTTTATCTCCTCACATATTACAACTGACAACGCGCTAAGAGACTTAGCGTAAAAGATAATATAAGCGCGAGAATTACGAAGGAAGAAAGAAGAATATAAGAAGAGCAAAAGTTGAATATAAGGGAACGCGTGTATTCGCGTTTATGTGAGAAAGAGAAAAAGAGAGACAAAGAGAACATAGCAGCAGCAGCGCGAGGTCACTAGCCCCTAGATCCAAGGCAAGGTCAAACGCAGAAGAAGAGAAGGAGGAGAGAAGGGTCTTATATACCAAGCGCGGAACTTTTTCCCTCCCGTCCTTTAAGAAGCGAAGCAGAGAGTTAAGTGTGTGTGTATGTGAGGACGAAAGAGAGAAAGAGAGAAAAGATGATGATAATGATGATCGTAGCTGGTGTGGAGCCAGCTTATAACAAGCTACCGTGAAATATTACAAACTATCAGGGAATATATTTTACTTTTAGTGAAAAGTTGATTGTGATTTCTTTTTATCTCGATAGTTACTAATATACTGGACCCTTATTATTGGGATATAACTGCTGCTTAATGTCGCACTGATTTAACGAAATCCAAGGATAAACAGATAAAAACGTAAGTTGTTTAGTATTTATTAATTTATTACGATCTAAAATTTAAAAATTTGCATTACGTTCGTTATTTTATTCAAATGATTTTTATTCCGCTCTGGAATGTCTGACCGTTAAATAACTACTTGAATATATCAGTAGTGTAAGGCCGTGATGTGTAAGACTCAAAGCAAACTTTTTGTATTTCGCGCCTTTGCAGACTTTTTCTACTTACTTTGAATCTTGATAAAAGAGCAGAATGCGCTTGTAATATGCTTCGTTTCCCTTGACGGACTATGTTCTTTCTCTCTGGCACTTGTGTAATATCTTAAATCATTTGAATGTAATTACGTGCTTGGAGAAATACTTATACTATAACACGTTATACGTATTAGCATATTCCTTTTTTTGCATGTGATTTTAAAGTAGTACGAAAAAATTCTAAAAAAAGAATTTTATTTTTTTAAATAATTTTTTTAAATTAAAAATAAATAAAAATTATATTCATATGAAAATAATACAGGTCAGTATGACACTCGTACGATACTTACTGCCATTATTGGCGGTTTTATTCGTCTGGGAAGATAAAACTACTGCGAGCGCTTTTACGACGTCTACTTTGAAAACCCCAGAATCATCTTCAACATTTTCCTCTTCATCTTCGTTTAAAACATCAACAGCCAGGTACGTATTTTGTAAGAACCTTGAAAAAACCAGTAAATCTGTTATTTTTCTGACCACCATAACGATAGTCAAATATACTAAGATTTACCGTTCATTCAGTTAGAGATCAATACCGCAAAATCTTGTGTAAATTACACTTAAAAAAACGAAATTGTTTGTAGTTGTTTAAAAAACCGCATGATTATAAATTTCTAAGTCAGCTTCAAGTAGAATGTTAAGGCAAATAATTATTTTTTTCATTAAAATTTTCTACAATATTTTACATAATTTCAACAACTTTTATGAAATTTTTCATAATTTAACATAAAAAATTAAATAACGAAAAAACAACATTTTTTTTTTCAAACAGCGGTGTAATTATCGATGAGGCAGGCGCAAGGAGGACACCGTCCTCCGTACAGACAGAATCCCGTGAAAAAACACGAGGTCGCGAGCCACCAGGCTCACCGGTCAATCTTTTCATGCCCGACGAGTTCCAGTTTTACACGTTGAATGCAAACGGTCAGCTTGTCATGAAGCAGATGACCAAGCAGGAAATCCAGGGCATGATAGCGGCTGGAGGTGGCAACAACGGTGGTCTACCTGTCGATCTCGGACATCATCAGACCCAACTGCCCGTCGGAGAGCCTAAGGTGTGTTATAGTGTCTTTGACACTTTACTTACTCCTTCCCTTTTTTTTTCTTTTCTTCACCTTCGTGTTCTTAATCGTTTTCTTCGTACACTTTCTTTTTTCTTTTACACAGTGTGACCACCACTGTAGTCATTTATCACGAGTCCCGATCTGTCGCACGTTTACTTTTCGTGCGTGACCTATTCATAAGATGTTTCAAGGCTTCACTCAAAAAATCATTTTTTTCTTTAATTATCTTTTCTTTTTCTATTTAAAGTACTTTATTAATTTTATTTTTTGCTTTTTTATGTTCAATTTTTTTTTACGTTACATAATGCTCAGATGTTTTTTAAATTTAATTATTTAAAATTTATAACAAAAAATAGTTTAAAAAATCAATTACTTTATAAGTGTATAATTAAAAACTCGATCATTTATTTATTTTTACAGGTTTCCGATGTCGTGCAAAACGTGCAGAAAGTTCTGAAGGACGAATTAAATAAGCCGATTCAGGTTCCAGTATCGGAATCCTCGATACCAGGCAGCGTGAATAGCCAGTGGACAAATATGCTCCCTTACATTCTGTCGGGTGGTTCAGTGGACCAGCAAGACGTTGCTCAAGACACAAGCATTATTTTACCTACCATAGACGTAGATCAGTCTTACGTCGACATTGTACCCTTGAAGGGTGGAAAACCTGAACCAGAGACCAATTACATCCCGATACGACCAACTTTAAACGATCACGAAATTAAACTGGTTTCACCAAAACCTACAACCAGTTTAAACAACGGAAAGCCAATATCTCTCCTCGGAAATATGGCCCTGGATACCGGTATTTTAGAAAAGCACGAGTACACACAATCTACGAAATTTAAGCCACGACCTACAACCACTCCATCCTATCATAAATACACTACGACAAAATCACCTTTAACAAATGCTATCAAGGACACGCCCGTTAATATGAAAAATTCATCAAGCAACAAACCAACGCTCTACATACCATTATCGGTATCTCCATCGCTTTTAGCTGATGCGCAAATTCAAAACGATTACGAACAATCGGGCAATGCGAATATTCATGTAATTCCAGAATATGTGTCGAAACCAGTAAAAGATAAAATTTCAACTAAATATCCTAATTCAGAATCGACGAATAATAATCCTTTGAAAAAACCATCAACTTACGTGTATACCGATGAATTTGGTTTCACAAGGGTACCAATGATACAAGTTCCGGTCATAACAGCTGATAAAATAAGTTCTACAACTCTGCGAACTAATCAGCAGCAGACTCCAATGTTTGAAATTTTACCGACTATTTCACCAGGATCCATGACAAGTACGATAATCAAAGAAACGTCTCATCCATCGAAAATAAATGTGGGACCAATGGGTGGCTTTAAAAAGCCAGATATAAGTCACAAACCAACGACACCACATCGACCAGTGTATGAAGCTGCTACACTAAAACCATCAACTGTGAATATCTTATCGACAGCAGCAGCTTATCACCCAATTTACGAAGCTGGGACTAGACCAAGTACTATAAACACAGCTTCACCGACTTATCGACCAGTTTATGAACCAACAACTAAATCAACTACTGCTAAGACTGTAACGTCTGCCTATAGACCAATGTTTGATCCTATAATCAAGACAAGTACCGTAAACATAGTCTCGTCGCAATCATATCAACCAGTGTACGATAAAGAAACTACCACTACATTTAAACCAGCATCTACCTCATATTCTTCAAGACCAACATACGATACATCAACATTAACAAGTGAACGATTTAAAGTGACGCAATATCCAAGTTCCACATATGCTAACAGAAAAGCAACGTCTTTAATGCCCGAAACTGAAATAAAATCAAGTACTCCAAGTGGAATTAAAGCACAAACACAAGAAAACTTATCCACAGTGACTGAATTTGTGACAAAACCAAGCTTACAAAGTAGTGTATTAGAAGTGACAAAATTACCTAGTAGTGTGAAAAAACCAACGTTCCACGAAAAAAATAATAATTCGACTTTAGTGCTGCACGGTGGTAGTATTCAAGAAGAATCACGTCCTGAATTATCAGCATCGGTGGCTGAAGAAAATAAAAATAATGATTTGCCTAAAATCAGTGAAAAATATAATTTGCGCAATAATAACAGTGCTCTATTTAATAAAAGTGAAAGCTCAACTGAAAAAGTTACTAATAATTACGAACAAAATACGGTATTGTATCAAGATACGACAATTAAATTATCAGATAAAACATCAGATTTTATTGAAAAAGAATCTGCAGATTTGTACGAAACAACAATACCCAATAAAATTCTAACAGATAGTGAAACGTCAACTATACGTTATCAAAACACAGAAAAATCAACACAATCCTTCATGACTGATTTAGATCAGGAGTCTTTATTTAAAACTGAGGAATATCCTATTAATGAAGATACATCACCGCGACCAGTTGTTACAGCACAGCCTTCAGACACAAAAACTGAAAATTACGATTACAATACTCTTATAATGCAGGATGTAACAACAAAAGAACCTGATATGATTTTCAAACAAACTGAGAATGTACTTGCTGAACAAACTGAAACTGTTATTCCTTATTCGGAAGTAAGTTTGATTAGCAATTCAGTTAAAAGTTCTGAAGAAACAATTGATGGTACGAAATACGTAAAAATTATTCAGAAAGATAGTACGGATCTTCGTAAAGGTACAACTCAATTTATTATACCACTTGATGAAACTACTACCTCTGCCTATACTTCTATACCATATAAGGAATCTGCTATAAATAATGATAATCAGGAAACTACTATTATACCTTTGAAAGAGAGTACAGATTACAATTCAGAATATGCTGATTCAACAAAAGATTACAGTATTTTAGTTGATTTTATTCAAAGTATGTCAAATATTGAAATAAATCATGCAGAACCAGAACCATCGAATTTTGGAAATAATTTTACAAATCAATTTAATTTATTAGAATTGCAAAAAGATAATAATTTAATTGCAAATATTGCTAGTAAAAATAATAGTGATGAAGTATCAATAATTAAAAATGCTACGAAACCAGTGAAGGATGACTCGGTGTCATTAGAAAAAGGTGCTAACTCAACAGATAATTATCAATCTGTGAAATCACCAACGCAATATTCTCCGATTTCAACTTTAATCAAAGATTTTATACAAGTTAATACAAATTCAACAAAAGAGAGTAACGTTACACCACTTTATGAAAAAGTGGAAATCATTACAGATGCAGCTTTGAGTAAAGATAAAATCTTGGAAATTACTTCTTTGAAAAAACAAAATGAACAAACTGATAAAAATAAGAATTCAATAACTACAACAGAAAGCAATAATATAATAAAAGATAAAATTAAGGACTTTATTCAAGAAGAGGAAATGTCAACAGTTAAAGTAATTCCAATTTACGATGATGATACAGTAATGTATACTATACCACCTGATGCAGCGAGTAGAACAACATTTGCAATAACACCTACTGAAAAATCATTCGAAGAGACAAAACCAACAGACAGCAATGATATTCCCAATACTGATTTACCAGATTTGCAAGAAACCTTTAATAATTACATGAAAGAGCATTACGATTCAAAGTTATCTACTACGGATAATTACGACGAAATTTCTCACTTCACTACGTTTCCTCCGATGAATATTAAAAATTCTTTGGAGTACAAAAAAAATCAGCCTAATTCTCCTTTGATGAATATAGACGACACAACTATAATTACACAGTATCAACAAAAGGCAGCTGACCAATCTCAGTTCAACACCGAATCAACGGTAATACCTAATTATCAAGAACCTGCAACGTCTGATATTTTTTCGACTTTAAAAACAGAAGAAAATATTAAGATATCTAAACCAGAGACAACAGTTGATACATCTGCTACCAAAAGTACAAATGTAAATGAAATTACTACAAAGACATCAGAGTACACAACAAAAAGCACAGTAACGAGTTTTGAGCCTGATAAATTAAATATTTCAAATTCAATAATAAAGGAACGTCTCAATGAATCTTTACCTACAGAAATAAAAATTAAAAATCCAATAAAGGAAATTGAAAAAATTATATCTGAGGCTACAACTCATACAAGTAATCCTTCAACTGTACAGTATACGTTATCCAATAGCTATTCTATACCAAGTAATATTGCTAGTGGCCTTATAGCTGGATATCCAACTTACAATGAAAATAAGCCTATGAAAGAATACATAACTAGTACTACTGCTTTGAAAAATACCGAAATTAACAATTTAAACACAACTGATAATCCAATGCAATTCAAATCTGAAGAAAATAAGAATAACATAATAAACAATATTAAAGTTAATCAAGAAGCTCCACTAACATTGACTATCAAAAAAGAAGAAAATAAAAAAACAAATTCTGATCTAGCTTATATTAAAATTGGTGAAATTTCAGAAAAAGAAACATCTGAAATATTCAAAAATCAATCAGATTCTTCAATACCCGTAGGAACATTACCTACAGAGAGCGATACTAAAATTTCTAGTCAAACTGAAGGAAATGACGATCAAATTAACAGTTCCTTTATTCCACCATTAGAAAAAATAAGTGATTTAATAAATCAATTAAAAAATTCACCAGACGATTATTTAGTTGCAACAACAATCGTTCCTTTAGATAATTTTGAAACAATTTTTAACGAAAGTTATGCAAACACAAATCTAAGTATGCCTACTACCATATTTGAAAATTCAAATAAAAATCTTTCCGATTTTGAAAATAGTACATACGTTATGTTGCCAACTTTACCATCAAATTATACTTACGATTTCAATCAAAGTAGTACAAAACCCGTAACTTACAGTACCTCAACAACAGTATCAAATCTTATAAAAGCAACTACTTTGAATATATCATCATCTAGCTATAATACCGATTCAACAACTGCAGCAGCAACAACAATAACACCAAAACAGTTCATCACAGAAAAACCACAAACAACATCCTCGACTTATAGAACCACAAAAGGTACAATTGAAAAAGTTCAATCGACGATAGACAAATCCGCTGGTAGAATAAACCTAGAGGAAGAAAAAATAAAACTTCAACAAATAAAACCAACCGAACCAGTCAAATACACAATGAAAAATAAAGGTCATTACAGTTCGCGGAGACCCGGAAATGAAGCTCATCAAAGTTTCACAAGAAAGGCAACTAAAACAACTACAAAACTCACTAGCCCAACTACAATCCCAAGCACTGAACGCACAACTATTAAACCATCCGAAGACGTGAAAGAAAACAGTACAGAAAAATGGACACTGATACCCCAAAAAAGCATAGTCGAACAATCAGCAGAAAGTAAAAAAAATCCCACATCCACAAAAGAAGGAAATCAACAACAACAAGCTCAAGCTCAACCACAACAACCACAACCGCAACAAGCACAAGCTACCCCAGCAATAGTAACTCTCGATCACTCAACCAACGACGTTGGTCTCGATCAAAGTAACAAAGGTCTAGATAAGGACGTAGCTGAATTCCTTAATATGTGCAACGAGCTTTCCTTTAAATTCTGGCATTTAGTTAATTCCGGAATGAGCTCATCCAGATCCGTAACGTTATCTCCATTCGGTATGATAAGCACCCTTGCAATGATATTCTTGGGAGCGCGTGGTACCACCTCCATCCAAATGAACGATATTCTAAAACTGGACGACGTGGTCACTTTCAATCCACATCTGGTATTCCAAAATATAACCGATACGGTTACTCTACCACGTGGTCAGGGTATCGAGAACGCAGCGTTTGTTCGCGCTCTGTTCGCGGATCGGTTAAAAGTACGTCGTATCATGCCTTTCTACAAGGAGCAAGCTCAGCAGTTCTATGAAGGAGCGGTCGTGGATATTAACTTCTCCACCGCAGGTGATATCCTAAGGCGACGTACGAATCTACTGATACGCAAACAGACCGGTGGCAGGATAAAGGACTTTGTAAAAACGCATACGGTACCACTGCGTTCTCCACTCACCGCTCTCTCGGCTAACGTCTTCCAAACCAGCTGCGATGGACCAGACGCAAGCTCCGAAGGTCGCGATGGTGAAATGTATTTCGCTCTTGCACAGACCGTCAAGCAGCGCAAACTGGTACCAATACCCGCAGTCGTTTGGAAATCCGGAGTCTCGGCTGGCTATGAGCCCAGTCTCGATGCTACGGCTGTTGCGTTAGGTGATCCTAAGAGGCCGGTGTCCTTTATTCTCGTTATGCCGGGACAACAGGGTGTTACCGCGCCTGGTGATAATCTCGAGAGACTCGAGAATCGACTATTTGGCAATCCTGGCGATGCTTTGGAGAAATTGCTGAAGGTCATCATACCACGGCGGGTCGAGGTTCAGCTGCCCAAATTCAGTCATCGGTCGATTGTAAATGTCACTTCCGCTCTTAAGAAGATGGGATTCGAGCCTTTGTTTGGTAAAGTTGCCGATCTCAAAGGTATCAATGGAGCTGGACATGATCTTTATTTAGCAGATATGATACAGGTATGTGATTTGATTATCTATGTTATTTCTTGTATTGATATTATGTTTGATAAATAAACTTTGTTTTTTATTTTCAGATGAATCTATTCTGTACATGTGGTGACGAGAATAAACTGGGAAATCGACATTTAAGCGAAACTTATCCTGGTACCTCACCCAGACACACGCGAACCTGGGAAATAATCAATAACAACACCGCAATTTACGATAATTTAGATAATAGGGAGCAAGAAAATTCGGAAGCTAGTGAAAGATGCGAGGATGGTGACTCTGATGACAGATCGGAATCGGATAATCTCAACGACGAAACGGAATCGCAACAGACCGGAACATTGGACTTTGACAGGGCCAACAATTTGAGGCAAAAGATGGATAAGAAGAGGATACGATGGTTTATGCCATCAGGTCGTAGGCGATGTCGAAATCGTAGACAGGCAGAACCAGAGAAACCGAGAATGAGAATGGACAAACCTTTCCTCTACTTGATAAGACACAATCACTCCGGTCTGATTCTTCATATCGGTCGATTTAATCCCAAGAGTCAATCTTAAGCTTATTGACTTTACAAGTATTATTGACGTCGTATATCAAAGAATAATTTAATTAAATGAATTCTTAGTTAATTATACGTTAATCTAAAGTGTGTCTTAGATGTTAATTATCGTAAGTTTGTTTTTAAAGCTAAAATGAACTCGGAAATCTTTTGTATCTTTTCTTAATTAATGCATTTTATTCAAATAGTGAAAGCCTTTTTTTTGTATTCACAAATTGTAAATTATTTATTTATTATTTCATTATTTACGAGTTCAGACGTCTATATCTAAGTGTATTTAAATGTTTAAGACTTTGTACTGATAATATTTAAATAGTCATAAAACTTCTTATAAAAATAAAATATTTGTACTTTTTTTTTTATATTACAAAAAGAATATTTGTTCCTGCTTTACTTGAAACTTATTGGGGAATTAGATTATTAGTTTAGTTTAAGTATTTTGATTTTTATTTAATTCCTTTATTATTTTACTTCACAAGGAAAATAAATAATGTCAAAATGTATGTAAAATAACTGAAAAAAAGCATTGTATGTACACTCAAGCTTCCGATCAGTAATATTTGAAAGTTCCAGATGTGAGTTTTGTCTTGCCATGACTCAAAAATTTTTAATTTTTAAACTTCATAACTTAATGCACGTTTAGCTTTGCACTGTAAACCAAATACATATGTAGCCTATACGTTTAAAATGTGCAAATCGTTTTTAAAAAAATATACGGATGCAATCGTGAAAAATAAATTACACGTTTAAAGATAGTAAAAACTAGACGAATAAAATTTCTTTTGATCTTTTGTTTGAACAATAATTATTTTTAAAAAATTCAACAAATGTAATAACAAATTATGCCAATCGATTCTACATAAAAAAAGTAAGGCTCGGAGCAAAAAATCATTCTACATTTTTTTTTACGTTTTTTTCATGTAGAATCGATTGGCATAATTTGTTATTGCATTTGTTGACTTTTATTCTATTTATTTAAACAATCGTTGTTTATTACATATATACATACATATGTTGTACATAGTACCTACATATTATTATTTGATAGTTATTAGTATAGACCTATAAGAGAGAGAGAGAGAGAGAGAGACAGAACTACTATACGTACGTAATAGTGCTGGTTCCAGAGAATATAGAAATACTTATCTTGTTTCTATATTCTCTGCTAGTTCTCTCTAACAATCGCATATGGTAGGTATCGAGAATCGAGATAGTTATATTTTTTTGACATAGAGGGCGTCTCTTATATGTTATATTATACTTATTTGCACTCAGTATTTATAGAAATAATAGTGTAACCAAGTAGGTATTTAAACTTTATGAAAAAGAAGTGTATAGATAATATATCGATTGTTTTTTTATCTGTCTATTAAGATAGAAGATCTTCCTTTAATCTGGGTTAATTTGTTAGAATATAATATGGGATTTGATTACTCTAATTAAGCAGAAGAAACTAGGATACAGATACAGTATTTCAGTTAACCTATAAAAGAAAATAAAAAGCAGAAGTAAAAATTAACAAATACATAAAAAAGAAAATAGAACTTTTATTTTAAAAAATGATATTGGATTTGCAAAGCAAAAAAATAAAATTAGTTCAACTGATTTAAGATGATGAGCATTTGGAGACAAAAAGGTTAGTATGTTTTTTGCTTGTAATTAGACTAGTGAGATCAACAATTAATTTTTTGAAAAGGCTAAAGTACTCTGGATTCAGTTCGTTTTATCCTTAATCTGTCTAGCTTCAACAAATACAAAAATTCTAAATTCTTAAGCAGCATTCCTTTGAGTTTTATGAACTTGTGTGCTGCCATTCTGTTATTGTTTAAAGTCTATCTTAATTTGCCACTGTTCATGTGAATATAATTTGATAAACTTTGTTTCAGATTCTTAAGACTGCTGTTCATATGGAAATATATTCAAGCTTATATAAATAGTATATACTTTTATTTCTATTCCAACTTTTTAAGTTTGCTTGGTAAATTTACATAGCAAAAAGCCTTAATTATCATGAAACCAGATCAAGTAAATTATTTCATCAAGAATTATTTCAAGAAAATGGATGAAGAACTTGATGAAATACCAGAGAAATGTCAAGAACGTATGATATTGTATTTGAGAAATTTGTAAGTATTTCTACTAACAAAATTTTTTTCTAAGTTAGGGAAAATTATAGTTTTGAAAATAATAATAAGTTATAATTATACTGGTATATTGATATAAAATAGGCAAGACTATTTAACTTGAAAATTTTCACTTGTAAAACTTAAGACTAAAGTTTAAAATCAATAAATTTTGTTAATTTTTTTCAAGAAACATTGTCTGAAAAATAGTTTCTTGCAGTAAGCCTATAAATAATTATAATTACCTGAGTAATTATTTTTTTCTCTTATATTTTTTATGAATTATCATAATTTTTTGTAGGGCTTATTATGCAGATCACCGCACACAAGAAAGTTTAGGCTGTAACCCTAGGCCGCAAATGTCAAATCTAAGTATCAAATCAAGTGTTGAAGGTATCAGGTTTTTTAATATTATATATAAATACCATTTTACATTACGACAAAACTTCATTAAATTATTTTTTACTTTAGGATCTCTTTCAGGGGATAAAAAAAAAAATTTTTTGCGACTTTATTGTTGCAACATTAGTAAACTCTTTTCTCTAAAAGTTATAGACGATTTCACTAGATGTTACAATGCTAAAATATTATGTGAAGTTTCTCTGATTGATCGCAAGACGTACTTGAAATGGTTACCTCATCAATCTAAAAGTCATCATAAAAAAAAATGGGCATTAAGTTGGAAATAAGCAATAAAAAATATGAATAATTAAGTAAGATTTTAATGTTCCAGAAAATTTTTTGTTAATATTGTCAGTTTAATAATAAGTTGTATGATAAAATTGGTATATTCTGTTTTAATGCCTAAAAAAGTTGTATTAAATAGATAAACTTGCCTTTTCTAAATCTGTCTTTACATTAAATTTAAAAATTAAAAAAAAACTTAGTTTTTATAAAAAGTCTCATTTTTAGTATTAAGCTTGTTCATTTATTCTTAATGATGAAATTGCAAATGAAAAAAAAAGACATTGTAGCAATCTATAATTGCATAATTTTTAATTTATATATAAAAATAAATAAAAGTTTTTAAAATAGCAAAATGTGTTTAAATTTATAGATGGTTTATTAAATACCATAATCATGCATTTTTTATTAAGAACAATATAATTTTTATAAGAAAAAATTTTAATTCATTTTAAATCAAATAACTAAAAACAAGAGATAAAAAATCTCTGTAACTTGTAAATCTTAACAAATACTTTTTAAAATTATATATCATTGCTTTGCTATTGACCTGGACCTGATAAAGATTTATCCATAAACTTCTTTTTTGCAAAGCATAACCACCACTTGCTTGGTTTTCCATCGCCACCATAAACCTTTTCAATAAGTCGTGATCCTGTTTCTTGTCTTATTTGCAGTAAATACTGTCGCATTGTGTCTAAAAAAAGATTAAATTTATATAAGTATATATTCAACTAAGAATAAATTTAAAAGACACTAAAATTAGATCAACAATTAAAAATTTAAAAATTAATACTAACCTGCCTCCTTAGGATCATTTGGCTTTGCGTAAACAGAGTTCAATGGAAATCCTGGATCACCAGGAATGTCAAACTTAGAAATAGCCAAGGAATACATTTCATTTTGTGCTTGACTCTGATTGATACATTTTTGCAACTTCTTCAAGCACTCCGTTATATACAAAGTAATATAAATCAAAACTCTATCTGCTTCACTCTGCAAAGAAATACATATGTAGCGTACCACTTAAAAAAAGATATTTTTTTCTTTCAAATATTCACCTTTATTTCATAAGTCCTGAAGAAGACATTGGCTTTAAAATAATATAATGCTTCATCTATAATATCCATTTCTTCTGTATTAGCATGGGGTGGGGCTGGGCCTCTGAATGTTGTTTTTAATGGTAACAAGGCCATGTTGCCTGTTGTATCTTTTTTTGTTATAAAACTGGAGTGATAAGCCTACATGAAATAATAAATCGAATTAAAATTTAAACCAATTTGACTACATAATAAGTGAATAAATGAAAAATTTTGTCCTTATATCATTTGTACATAAAAATAACAAATTCAATAGTAATCTTTATACTCTTTATAATTAAACCTTTTTCTTTTTTTAATAAAAATAAATGATATAAAGTAAAAATGTTATTGTTTCAGAGGATGATTCATAACCTACGTATACGGGTAAAACCTCGACATACTCACCGGCATTTTCTCTATTCAAGTCAGTAAAAATCTTGCAATATTATTTATAAGTCAATTAATTTCTGGCTTTTTAAACTTATGCACTTGTCGTGGTTATCAACATACAATCAACATATAACTGATGATTATACTATCGATGACGAAGACGATCGCGCTCGCGCATCTTTCCAATGTGTCAAAATCACAACAATATATGCACAAGTGCATTTGTGTTTGTAAGTTTAGTTTGTGTATGTGTGGGTGTATGCGCGTGAATGCGAAGGTATGCGTCACAAAATGGCGCCATTCTGTTTTGGAGCGCTTGAAATGCTTTGACGTTTTCGGCTGTTCAGCGCAGAGATTAACAGATTAAGTGCCTTTTTATACGCTTCTTTTGATACTAATTGAAGCTTTTGCAAAATCTTTTCATACGTGCCGTTGCAGAGCAGTGATGAAGATCAAGTGGAATTATTTCATACTGATTTTATAAAAAATATTGATGATAACAGTGCTATTTATCTTTTTAAAATATGTATAAAGCATAAAAGTTTAAGTAGCTATTTCGTAAAGTCTTATATTAAAATTTTAAATTATAAACAAAAAGTTTTTAAATCATAAAAAATAAAAATATGGAGTTGGAAGAAAATATTAGTGCAACAAGTCCTTTGGAAATTAAGGATCCTGAAAATGCTCAAAATAACAAAGAAGATGTTCCTGATATACCACCTAAAAGTTCTAAAATAACAAATTGTGATATATTTTTTCTGTTGTTATCAATTATAACGCACTGCACTGATGTTTGCGTTGATATCAATATTGTATTTCAGTATTATTTTCATAACAAATTGCACAAATTAATTTTGACGATTGCATTGATACTGATTCCATCATTGATTAACACCATTGTAAGCTCACAAATGTATCAACAAGATGAAAGGGTAAGATAAAACATAAGATATTTCAAATATGAAAATTGTAATCAATTATTAATCATAACTGTTTATATTTTCAGAAAAATCAAGAGACTGCAGATCCCAAGAAAAAATCTATTTATAAAAAAATTGGAAATTTCTTTGCATTTTTCTTAACAGTTATTTTCCAATTTACAATGGCTCATCGTTGCATTTACAGCTTGAAATATGCATTGAAATCAAGAAAATGTAAAAAAAATGGTGATAGAATTGGACAAAGAAAATATTTTATAAAAATGTTAAAAGAAGAAGAAGATATTGCTCTTTTAAGAGTTCTTGAATGTTTTATTGAAGCAGCTCCTCAACAAATTTTGCAACTATCTCTTTTTGTACATGATTACCATGGCAAATTTAGTATACTTTGTAAGTGAAATTTAAGCACTAAAAAGTTCTAAAATTTATAAATAAAATTATAATCTTCTATATTATTCATTGCAGCTATGCACCAAGTCATTAGTATTGCCAGTTCATTTATTAGCTTATCTTGGGCCATGGTTAGCTATCATCGTAGTGTTCGTCTAGCACAAACTGACAAGAAAAACCTTGATTTTATAGCTTCTTCTTTCCAATTTTTCTGGTACCTTCTCATAACCAGTAAGTCCTTCACACACAATTATTTATTTAAAATTTATTGTTCAATTTTTAACTTTTTAAAAATATTTCAGCTTCACGAATTGCCACTGTATCAGCAGCAGCTGTTTTCTCAACACCATTTGTTTTATCAGCTTGTTTCATCCATTGGTTAACAATGACAATATGGTCAATTTTTGAATCTCGTGGAGTGATTACCTTTTGTCATAATGTAGATCGTCCTCCGCATATGCCTCTTTCATTAATTGAAAGAATCAAATCAACTCTTTTTTCATGTGTATTAGGGTTTGTCTATATTTTCATTTACTTGCATCCTGAAGATACTAGTACTTTTTACAGACATCTTTTTTATTATTCAGTCTGTTTCCTTGAAAATATTTCTGCAAGTGCATTGGTACTTGTAGAAAGACTACCAGCAGATATAGATACTGCAAGGTATCATTACTTATTATCAGCTTCATGCATTGTTCCATTTGCTCTTGGTGTGATCATGATGATTATTTATTACATGAAATTCCACCCATCAATGAAGCATTTAACTTTTGCTTTTTGGAGATTATTAAAAAAGAGGAATTAAGTACACATTTGCTCAAACTTTTCATTATTTTTATTTAATAATTTAATCTTGACGAGATAAAGAGAGTATTTGCAATAGCAAAATAACAATAATTATAAATTCACAATAAATTTATAAACAATACCATTTTATAATGAAACAGGAAAATATTTCCTAACACTTTGTTCAAGTAAATAATACAACATGGTGTACAAAACTATCAACTATTCTCACATTATATCAGACTTGATTTATGAAACACATTTACACTTGGAATACTATAGAATAATGGAAATGTAATTTTACTCTTTTACGAGTTTTACACTTTTTTATAGACTACACAAGACTGAATAATCGGATTGTCGATTTAGATAAAAACTCTCATACTCTATTATTATGCGTTATAATTTCAAAAAAATTCTGTAGACACTATCTACTGCCAAACAGACGAAGGTCTAACTTCAAGACTACATCTCCTCGGTCGACTTCCCGCAGTTTTATTCGCTTAGTAATGGGTCCAAAAGCATCCGTACTGTCCCTCACAATATCAACAACTCGAACCTCGGCTCTACCAAGAAATTCTAAACAAAAAAAATCATTATTAACAAAAATATTTAAATGTAATATTCAACAAAATGAGAAAATAATATTTTACCATCTGGGCTGAAATATCCTTTATCAAAAATGGTAATACAAAGAGTATCTTCATGTAAATCTTTGACTTGAAATTGCATAGAGGTATTCCATTCTGGACAGTCAGTGCCCGAAACAACGATCGTTTGCTCCTCTTGTGATCCCATCGATACTTTGCAATAAGGATTGCATTTTCCTGCAATTGTACTATCTTAAGGCACATGTAAAACTTAATTTGAAATTTTACTAACTGCCACATAAAAGCATGCAACATGCTTTGTGATATACACTACTAACAAGAATCTCATATATACTAAACGTATTTTTCTAAACTATTTTGTGTCAAAACAGAGGTGTTAGTTTGCATTTATTACTATAATGATATATACAGTTTTACTAATAAGAATATAAAAGTAGTTATATTATTACTGAGAATATATTAAAAAAATTATTTTTCCATGACAAATAGTTATTGTGAGCAATAACTTTTATATTTAATATACTCAATACATCGTTACTACTATGCAATGCAGCAATGTGCTAAGCATTAAGATAAAAATGTTAAACATGCAAGAAAAATGTAATATTGTCAATAAAACAAAAGTATTCTTACAAATACTCTCTCATGTTTTAATTAATTTATTTTATAATATCTAATCCTTTTTCCATTAGTGGCTTAATGTTGATTTGCTATTTAAAATTTAAAATAATCAATCATTTATTTTTACATAAAAAATATTTTATATTTTGAAATATTTTTTTATAATTTTGAAATGTTTAAATAGCTTTTTGAAAATTTTCAGCTTTTTTTACCTTTGTTTTTAATGACAAGATCTTCTGCCTCCAAAACTACAATCCAAAGGCGGCCCTTCGGAGGCCTTTTGCGAACTACAATAGAGTGTATCTGTTGTTAGTAAAAATCTAGAGTGCTGTGTTAAAAGACAAATATATAAAAAAGTATATGTGTACGTTTGTCACCCCAATTGTCTTCTCTGATTCTCAGATGTTTTCATACCATTAGGTCCCAAGTGTCAACTTTGACATGCATAAGAGAGCAGAGATATAAAGAGTAAGCGATAAATAGCGAAGCGATACATAAAGAGATGAATAAATGCCATTCTTTAAAAAATTATGAAATGTAAACTGACGTTTTACAATATTATTAATAAAAACATTTTATTATATTAATTAAATGAAAATCTTTTCAAGCTTGGCAAAATGTGCATTTACACGAAGCTCGAAACATATAAGCGAAATGGCATGCTCCATCTTTACTTACCAGTTGTAGTTTTTAAACTCGATCCTTCGAGTACAGTCACGAGGATTCGTCCACAAGCTTTGAATTGGGCCTGTTCTATTTTTCAAGACAAACATGTTGCGTAATTTAAAAAAGCTTTTGTGAATGATAAAAAAATAAAGTTTGATACCATGATAACAAATTTCAAAGACTTTTAAAGTAGGAATAGTATGAAATAGACTGAAGGATAGCCATTAACAATTTTACAATAAGCTCTTTTGAACCTTAAAACTCAAACCCAAAACCTTTATCTCAAAATCTTCAGTCTATCTCCCAAAAAAATGTGATGAAATTTCCACACAAAAAAAAAATTGAAAAAAAAGCACAAACACGCAAAAAGAAACCACATAATTAACCATCTCAGGACACGTTTATTCGTCTGAACAACCGGTCATGACGGCAGATCGTCACGAGAGCAAATCTTGGTAGCTAGAGCGAGTAGTATCGAACTTGCACGACGTGGTAAGCTACCGGTCTTGCTTGGTAGCAGCAATAGCTGCTGATACTTACTCGAGCGCTGCCGTTGCAGTCGACTCTTCTCATTCTCGGCAAAT
The DNA here is from genome assembly GCA_030522805.1 of Leptomastidea abnormis. Taxonomy (NCBI): domain Eukaryota; kingdom Metazoa; phylum Arthropoda; class Insecta; order Hymenoptera; family Encyrtidae; genus Leptomastidea; species Leptomastidea abnormis. The sequence continues at coordinate 130,455 of JAPYZE010000003.1, forward strand.
TGTCGGCGCGCCTCCATGATCCGACGTACCCAGAGTGCACATTCGCTCGTCGATGGGGCTACCAGAGTTATTGCCTTTTTCGAGTCGCTCAAGCGCAGAGTGCGCGAGTGCTCAGATGGTGTGTGGTCACCGCCGTTTGTCAGACCACTACCAATACCGTTTGTCTCTGGCTCGTTAAATAATATCAGATCTTGGAGGAAGATCGGCTGCACAGAGAAGATTGGATTTAACTCAAAGTAATTATTTTAATTAAAAGGAATTTCATCAATCCAATACTTACCCTTCTGTAAAGCTTAAATTTCTGATTCTCGTTTCTCTCAAAGGAAAACTGCTGGTTATATGGTATGGTCTTGGTAGGTTGAGCAAAGAGTAGAAAATCGTTTGTGAGGAAGCCAACGAGCTCCTTGCCGCTTTTAGACTTGTGGAGAATGCCATAATGCAGGAGTTTGCGAGGACCAAGAGAATTTGTTAGCGAATTAAAGACTAACTGCTCTTCAAGGCCATCGCAGGCGACGTGTGTTTGCAGCCATTCTAGCCTGTCACTGTTTTCTTTTTCTCGTACACCCTCGTTTACCTGAAAAAAATATTTTAATAGTAAAATATTTGTAAACGGCATAAAAGTGTACAATAAAATTTGAATATAATATACCTGAGTACAAAATTCCTCAGCTTTGGCTAAAGCTTCTTGTAAGTATTGCTTATCAGGATGATCGGAACGTGTATGTTCTAATATCTATAAAATAAAATGATAATATTATAGAAAAATTTTTAAAACAGTAGTTTTGTTGTGAAATTCAAGCTTAATTAGAAATTTTAATACCTTTCCAATAATTAAAGGATATTTGGTAATACGCTGCATTGGCTTTATTAAAAATGAGCTTAATGGCATTCCTTTGGTTCTAACGTCCTGTTGACACCTGTGGGCGACTTCAACGAAAGCTGAGTTAGTCTCGGTCAGACGTTGGAGATAAACGGCAGCCGATATTTGGCAACTGCAAAATCTAACGTAGGCCGACATACGAGGAATCTAAAATCAAATAAATTATACTATTACTATAAAATAAAAAAATGAATATTGAAATTGGAATGTGCTTACGTTTTCACAAAGAATATCTCCAATCATTCTGACTATTCCTCCCTCGCTATTATCTCGTCTTATCCTCAGTGTTCTATAAAAGAAATTAAATTTAAACGAATGAAAGTTCCAAGAGATACAAATATGTATTTAAAAAATTTACCTTAAAAAGCTATCGTTGCAAGCAATAATATCTCTCCAGTTAATAAATATTTTTTCAACTTCATCCACTGTTAATACCATACTAGCTAAAAGAGGCTTTTCAAATACCTGTAAAAAATTTTAACACCATATAAAAAAAAATTTACAACATTAATTAAAAATTTAAATTTAAACAAGAAATCCTAAAAAAAAAGAAAAATATTAAATCAATCACCTCGTGCACCAATTTCATATCGACGATGTAAGCCTCCTCGGTGATGATTAGCTCCTTGATATACTCCTGTCGTTTGCGCTCCATGGGATCAAGTTGAGCCATTGGATCCTCTTTCAGAAAGTCGTTAACTGTGGTCGCGTTAATATAGGTCAATGAGCGCGATTGCATAGACGTATATATACAACGCAGGATGGAAATAAATAAAAAAAAAAAATAATAATAAATTTGATTTTACAGAGAACCTTAATTACGTTTCGGAAATTTCTAATTATTATCTTTTTAAAATAGGCTTGCTTTTGGGGTCTTGAACGAATCGCATTCAAATAAAATTCCACTAAAACACTTTTAATCTACTGCTTTTCTGTAGATCCGTTAGATTTGAAATAAATTTTGAATTTTAATTCAATTTAAATATTAAACTCCAATTTAAATATTATTCTTAGTGGACAAACACAGAAACGATTACGATTTTTTTACCGTGTAAAAAGCAATAAAGGGCATTTTAAGACAAATATTAGAGAGTAGGCAATATAATATATGTATGTATCTAGTATACAAACCGCAAAACCCAGAAAATATAAGAAACCACAAAAGGCAAAAAGCAGTATAGTAGCCTTCACCGCTGCACTTCAAGCTCCCAAAGCAAGCGCGCGCGCCCGTGAGAACACAACTGCGGTAAGTAAGTATATATCCGAGCAATATAATCTTCTTTCCACACTTCTCTCTATATCTCTCGGTCTTAGCATGTCGCGGTCTTATATTACGTCTTTTCGCAAGGGAGGTAAAGCGTGTCAAGCGGTGCCGCCGCTCTCTTTTTTTTTTACCTCCACTCTTATATGAAGCTGCGCGCACAGCTATATCGATTTCTTTTCAGTTTTCCCATTGTTAGCCGTGTATCAATTTTACACCGACCATCGAGCGAAGATTTTAAATTTAGACGGATTTTTGTTACCGAGGGCGAGTTATAAGCCCTTTTTTATCTTGTTGACGAAAAACGTGTAAGTGAAAAAAATTTTACTTTATAGGGGAGGTAACTTGTAAGACATGTTTTGGTAATTTTGAATTTTCTTTTTTTTTTAATTTGAAAAAATAATTTTTTTTTATACTTATTTAATTAATTTATCCAAACAATTACCTTGTGAGAGAAGTAGATTATATATCAAAATTAAAAAAAATAATAATAAGGAATTAATAATTGGAAATAATTATTTGAAAAAAATTAATGAATTTATCCATAACTATAGAAACAAAAAATTATTAGATTGAAATTAATAATAAGTAAACAAAAGAAAAACTAAATTGAAAAGTCAAAAAATAAACCTGACAAGTTTAAATATTGCAGCAAAATAAAAACTTGTTGAAATCATATCAAAATTTATATTTATAAAATTAAAATAAAATTAAAAGGTCATTTAAAATTATTTTTTATCAAGTAATAGTTGAAAAGATCAAACAATAGTAAAATGATAAAATAATTAAAAAAAAAGTAAGATTGAAAACAAGTTTTAATTCAACTTTACTGAATTGATTTTTTTTTTTGGTTCTTTTTTATTAATAATATCCGACAATACAACGAGAAACAATATGCATAAGTCTTGCATTGATAACAATCTCAGGATAGCGCTACACGAATAATTGTTATACATAATTACAATATTTTTTGTAAGTGTATATATATATATACTCAAAGTACACGTAGTAACCACGCCGTTTTGCAAAACTTGCATTTTACACCTTTCGTAGCCTCTTTATTTGTGTTCTTATTTTTTTTTTTTATTCATTTTATTATTTTATTTTGTGTGTATATATATATTTATATATATTATATAATATAGAAAAATCGTTTCCAGGCAAATTTCACATTTTTATTAATTAGTTAATTGTTTTTCTTTTGTTCATCATCATCATTATCATCATCATCATCATTACTCAAGTAAGTTTTTTTTTCTACTTCTTAAAAACGTAATTGTCGGTAACATATATATTCGACTGCTTAATTTTTTTCTTCCCTCTTTTTTTTTTTGTTCACTTTTTTATTCGTCTTTTATAAATATGTTATGCGTAAATAATTTATTATTGCACATGTCGAGGGGCGGTATGTGAGGCAATAAAGAGACACTCGTGCGTTGTGCGCTCGCAATTATCTTTTTCCTCAAAAAAATTTTTTTTTTCAATTTTAACTTTGCATTAATAAAGTGCACTCAGTTGCTTATTTTTTTTTTTTTAAACTAGCACAAAACACGAGACGATTTCACTTTAGAAATGAGACGTTCGCGATCTCAAGTCACATATACTCATATCGCGACTGAACGCGGACACTTTTAACTAAGCTTCACATTTTTATTTTTTTACTTTTTTTTTTTATACAATTTAATTGATTATATCGCCAGCGCAAAAAAATTCTGATCGCGTTTGCAAATAGATATATCTACAAAATAAAAAAGCGAAAATTCTATCGTTTACTTATTTATTTATATAGCAAGTTATCGGGAAGACCTCCTCTATGTAAATATATATGTCTAGCGTTACAATGCGTATGAGAATTACGTTTTCTGAGTCTGTGCCGAACGATATATTTGTGTATTACTGCGGTGATTCTTCCTCTTTTTTCATTTTATTTTAGATTATTGATTTCTTATTATTTTCTTTAATAATACTTTTGTCCCAGTTTAAAGCTAAAGCGGCTTGATTAAATAATGACGGCAACGGTTCTTTCGACAGCTTGATTACATCGTGCTATTAATTTCTGGCTCTTAATTTACATAAATACACGTAACTTAATTGTGTTTACGCGTAAGCATTTATTTTTCTACGTTTTGAGACTTCCATTAAATTGCAATACCTTAACTTTTAATCAGTATAAAACTCAACGTTTAAACGATTACACTGAGTATTTTTGTTTTTTAAGATCTAATAAATGCTAGATTTTAAGTAACGTAAAATTTTAAATTCAACATTTACTTAAACTTTAATGAACGACTTTACTTCATAAACTTTACGACTTTTTCTTTCTAAATATCATTATGAACTAAATATCATTAAACTCTCTAAAGTATAATTATGAGAATCACACAACGTACTTAATAAAAAGAAGAATGTTAATAATTAACAACAGTTTGTGTTTTTATCAGTGCAAAAGTTTGTCGTTGTTGAATTTTGAAACCTCGAAAAAAAAAGCGCGAAGGAAAAAAGCCCGAGTCTCGATGATATCGAATTCAGGAGTTAGCTAATGTTTATTATTCCTCGCCCCCCTTTATTCAATGTTTAATTTACAAGAATTATTACCCGTATACTCTTTTCTTTCTACGTTTACCTAGCGAGACTGTACTTAGCGCGTTTTTATATAAATTCGTGACTTTAATATGATGATGTCTTGAGCCTAAAAACATTTTCAATAATTGTCGACTCGCGCATATATATACGTCTTATAGTTTAATTCATTTTTTTTTCTAACTGAGGTTTCTTCTTATGCAACAGTTCATTTTTGTTTAATTAGTCGTTTGGAAACGATGCCGGTCGCGAGAGTGCAAAAGTGAACTTTGGTATCAAGTTTACTTTGAAAATTTTGAATGTCTTTTTTTTTTTTTTGTTTTTAATGTAGTTTTTTTTTCTTGTTACAAGATATGTATATTAATAATTAATTTAAACTTTTATTTATCTTATATTCTCTTATTTTAATAATTATTTTCGTAATGATTAACCAATTACGCACTCCAAAAAGTATTCACTCATATTTGTTTTTGTTTTCTTTCGATGCGAAAGAAAAATTGCAAAGTGATTCCGGAAAATTAACATTTTCCCATGGATTCTCAAAAATATCTTGGTAACACGTAATACTTTTTTATTCTTCTGAAAAATACACAATTAAACAATGATAAATTAAACAATTATTCCGAAATCACTTTTCATCTTTTTTTTTTTGCTTTTTAGATTTTTCACATATCATACAAAAAATTTAGATGAACACATAGAAAAGGAACAAGTAAATGGGAAGATAAATGTACACGTTGTAGAATAAAGTTTTAATTTGAATTTTAAGCATTTTGATGTGTTCCCATGTTTTTTTTTCTTTTTTTTTTTAATTATTTATTTTTTGTTTGTTTGTCGAGGGTTTAAAATCAATAGAACGAACGCGGATGATTATATTATATATTTATACAGCTTATATTTTAAAGTATTTTTATCTATAAATGTTACATATTATTACATTTTTTTCCCACTAATCATTATACTGTAAACAACTTATTCGTACGGACTTTAATATTATCTAAAACAATTCTAATGTTCTTTTAATTTTAAACTTCTCGACCCACTATAATTAAATTCGTTACTAAAAAATATTTTTTAGAAAAAATTCAATAAATTCTTTACTTTCTGTGTTGCACTGCATTACCACAAAAACTACTATAATATTTATCTTATTTTCTCTCACTTATAAATACTGTTCAATTCATAACATTCGTTGAATTAAAATTATTTCTAGGTCCAATTATTACTTTATTAAATTTAATTTAATTTTACTTAACATTGATTATAATTAATAAATAATAAACAAGTCATGGATATATTATAAACTTATATAGTAATATTTTTTCTAAAAAATATTTTAGAGTATGAAAAATGTCAACGTACAACAGCTTAGATTTGAACAGAAAAAAAGAAGCAATTGATTCATATTCGATAACAGACATTTATTCTATTTTCAATTTCTCCAATGGCTATACGATCCCCATGGCCTCAAGCCATGGGTGGACTGAGATTACATTATTCACTTACTATATTACTTTTGTTTCATTTCGTGGTACTAGATTAATTTTATGCTTTCTTTTTTTTCTTTGGTATTACAGTGACAGCACTTTTTTTATTATATACTTTATCTTTCGATTTTTTATTTTTTATTTTTCACTCCATACACCAGGATAAATCTGGCGTGGATAAAATTAACCATTATAATTATAATTACGTAACGGAGAAAAAAAAGAAACACGTAAACGTCAACAGTTCCACTATCATAATAATAATAATATATATATCAACGTTTGTTCATTTTTAAATATGTATATCGGAAATTCCAGTATTATAATAGCATTTGGCGATCCAAAAAAGTAAACGACAATATATATATCTATATATATTCTGGTCTTCATATAATATTCGACATTCGAGAAGGCATTTCTTATACATTATATAAGTCGTTATACATTTCTAACTGCAAGATTTAGTTTTTTTTTTCTTCGATTTTTATTTGCTATAACAGCGTATTCGCGCGCACTTTTGTTCTATTCTCTCTCTCTCTCTTTTTCTCTCTCACTCTCGTTTATTCTCTAAAATTCGAGAGTCTATTAATTGCATTCATTTTTAAACTAGCTAAGCGACAAGGGTAGGTCTACATGCAGTACTCTACGACAGGTTTTCTTCATAATATCCTTTTTCTAATATCAATTTTATATTTGCTCAGGAATTTCATTTTAATAACATTTTATGGCACTTACAAAAAATATTATTCATTTTTAAAAAATTATTCAATTAAATTGTATATGGCACTAATAGTCTTTTTTTCTTGATACTTTATTTAATATGAATTTATTCAAAATTATTTGCATTTAAAATTGACTATATTTTAAGTTACTTGGTGATAAATCTATGATTCACTCAATATCTTTTGAAAATATAAAAGGGCAAGGTATATACAAAAAAATCCTGGCGTAGAGTCAGCGTGAGATTCTGGAGTATTACTTTGTATCTCTAATGGGGGTTTACATCGTTTTTTTTTTTTTTACATGTACATCATCCTGACAAAAGTCTGACGGGAGCATACAGATATTTTGTTCGTAAAGTGTTACACATTTTCTCATTTAGATTCACAGATTCAGAAAAATATTATTGTCATCGTCAAAAAAGAAACTATCGTAAGTAATTTATTTAAATAAAAACAATGCCTTAAGTGTCGTTATCTTGTTTATAGAAGTACATTATTTATTTTTTATTTTATTTTTATTTTTATAATTAAGTTAATTGAATTTACTAAATAATATACAAATAACTTAAAAATCAACATTTATAAATAAATAAATATAATTAATCTAAATCAAATAAGAAAATTGTTACTTTCTCAATATTTGACTTGGAAAGAAATTACTGAAGTATTTAAAGATCTTTGTCCCAAAATAAAATTTCAAATATTTACAGAAAAGACTTGAAACAATTCATATGTTTTGTTTAGGTATTATAATCATACACAATTATAATTGCCTTAAGAACAATAAGAATTACAAATTATGTATGAGGATAATAAATTAGTCAGTATTATCTCTCCAAAAACAAAACTTAAAAAAAAAATGTATTATTTAGTTATTCTTTTACAAGTTACACAAAAATGTTTAAGGCCCCCACATCGTAAATATGCATAAAATAAAAAGTAGATAATATGCTTAAGAAATAAAGGAATTTCAAACGATTTTTGTTTCAAGTAATAATTAATGAATATATACAGGACTTTAAATAAGAAAGTGCGTCTTAAGTAACACGTCAAAAAAAATTAAAAAAACAAAATCTTATACTTACAGACTAGATTTATGTAAATATATCTTACCGATAAAGTTTAAGATCATTAAATCATTTATCTACTATTTTTAACATACATATATTAATTTAAACTTTTAATAGTTTTTGTTTGTATACATTTTGTCATATAATATCATATCGATGTCATTCACTAATTTGTTCAACCTTTAGTAACTTAGGCCGTTATAAAATCGTTAATATCGTACATTATAAAAATTTAATTATCCAAAGAGACATTAAGTTATACTATATGAACTCAATGTAGAAATTACATTAAATTTTCAACATTATTTAAGGGTGATATTATAAAAAAAAAGTTGAAAATTTAAAACAATCACGATGTTTAGTTATTTTATCAGGAATGTAGAAAAAAAAAATCATTTCAGTCCTGAGGAAGTCTATTTAATATATAGGTAACGTTTTGCATTCATATTCTATTATATTATTCATTTTTTACTCAATTTCATCATTATGAATTTCCTTTATTCTATACATATTGTCTATAGCTTTTTTATTCTTTCGCGACAGTACATCATTTATGTTACTGCAGGTGGACCTTAAAAAATATGAGATTATCTAATAAAAATTAATAAAAAGGCAAAATTAAAAATTTCTTTTGCCTCTTTTTGTCCCTCCAAAAAAACAAAAAACTATAAAAGATCTAAGCAAAAAAAAAAAATTGTTACTCAGTTCTAAAAACTCCTTCAAACTTACATATTACTTTTCGTTATTATTATTTACAAAACAACGAAAAAAAAATAAAACAAAATTATCAATTCATGCTCATATCGCAACAATAATAATAATAACACTTTCTTCTAATCACTTTTTTAATATGCTCACCTTGATTATCAGGTCTTCTTATAATTTGAGGGGGGAGTAAAACACACGCACACCCGCACTTTAACACGCCTACCCGTTCTCGCTTTACATTATTATTATTAATTATTAATTATTATTATTATACATTTATAGCCTAGCGTCATTAAGCGTACGTACATGCATACATAATTGCGTAAGTTTTATATTTATATTTTTATATATATAATTTATACGAAATTCTTATTGATTTGCTGTGATCATCGCGTCATTCGTCGTTCATCATCATATATTTTAAACACAGACGAAATGTTTTTTTTTTTCTATTCTAATATACGAATCATCATTATCATCATCAGCATCATCATCATCATAATCATCCTACAAATGGTTCATTCAATATAATGTATATGTATATGCAAGTTTCATCGTACAATGGCATTTAAAGTCAGCGTGCTCATTTTGGTATGAGCGAGTGTGTCGGGTTGGGTGATAAGGTGAATGTGTGTGTGTGTGTGCGCGGGCTACGGCTCTTCTTTCTTTCTGCAATATTATCCCTTGTTTAATCTTCTTACTTGACGAAACCTCCGGACAGATCTTGAAATTTTGACTCCACTCGTGTGTATATAAGTATATGTATGTATGTATGTATATAATCTGTATTATGTATATATGTACGAATGTTAAATCGGCAGTTTCGCTTATATCATGTCGCGCAAAAAGCTTTCATTTTTTTATCTATACCAACCGCAAGGGTAGGACTCGATTTCACTGATTTTTCTTTACCCCACGGTGGCATAGCTTTTTTTGTCCTTTTCCTGTATATATCGCATCCTGTCACCATCACCGTCGGCTATACTCTTATTATAATGATCGTTCGCACGGTAATGGCAAGCGTATATTTATGTGATTACAATTCTCATTTAGATCTCGCTCATTGCTCGCTAATTGTTTTCCTGCATCATCATCATCATCATCAGAAGCCGTTGGTTTCGTTCGTCGCTCATCATCGTTCGTCGCTGCTCAGTCCCCAATAGCTGAAGCAGGCCAAGAAGAAGGGCATGCCGTTTTTGTTATTATTATTGTTTCGCGATCTTCATTATCTAGTATTTGCTCTCACTTTCTCTCTCTTTTTTTTTATATCTTTCAAGCGCTCATTATTTATTTATTTTTTCTATTTTTTTTTGTTTGTTTATTAGCATACATAGCGAAGTGTGATATATACGATATAGCTGCAGCTTATTGTTGCCGTTGCAGTCCGCGAAGAGATGCGCACGTGCGTGTGTATGTTAGCGTTCAACTTTTGCTTTTATCATCGAATGCTTTGGCTAATAAGTATGTATATATATACTTATTTAATTTGCTTTTGTTTTATACAGAGATTACTTCGAGGCGTTGCGATGCTGCATCCTTTTACGCTGCGTGATTATAAAGCACAAGCGAAAGAACACATTCATTAGTATAACATAGAAAATAAATGCTGCGCGGCTAATTTTTTTTTTTTTTTTTTTTTTTTTTTTTTTTTTTTTCTTTTTTGGTTTTTTTTTTTTTTTTTTTTTTTTTTTTTTTTTTTTTTTTTTTTTTTTTTTTTTTTTTTTTTTTTTATTTTTTAATTGGACGCACCAACGAGTGGTGTACTGCAAGATAACGTCCAAGTGGCTCTTCGTTATTTTGAGCAACTTGTACAATTAAGTAAGGTAATTACAAGAAAAAAAAGTTTTATTTTTTAATGTTCCTTTTTTTTATAATAATATTTTTTTATATGTAATTATTTCAATTTTTATTCAGTTACTTTAAATTTAATAACACTTGTTAACAAGTCAAAATTTGAAGTAAAATAATTTAGCTAGGAATAAATAAAATGATAAAAAAGTATTAGTACTAAAATGCTGTATTTATTACGAAAAAAAAACATAATAAACCACTTCCTGCGCCGAGACGACGGTGTAAGCGAATTTATCGTGCGCTGTGAAAAAAGCCATGCGGTTGACTCGGAATAAAGGTACAAATAAAATACAAGGAAAATAACATTGAAAAGCTATGCATGTATTAAATTTTTTTTACAAATGATTTTTCTACTTTTTTGTTTTTGTTACGCGACTTTTTAATAATTTTATTTTATTTTAAGATTAAATAAAGATATTAATGATTTAGTCAACCACGTTTTTTCGCAGAGTACGTTTTTATATTGAGATAGTTAGTTAAGCAAATTTATATAATTTATTACTTTATACAGTGGTTTTTAATTATACAATTTCTTGACTATCAAAAATTTTTGTTAAAGTCTATCTCAATTTAAATTATTTAAAATTTACTTTTAATTTATAATCTTAAGAAATGATTAATGTATCTAAATTAAATGTGCATTATGAAATTAAAAAAATTTTAAAGAAATTTTAATGTTTAAAAATCTATTTTTGCTATTTACAATAAAAATAAAACGATTTATGAATGATACTAATAATGCAATGAATATTTTATGGCAAATCATTTGAATTAGTGTGGTATAATCCATAAATTTGAATAAATTTTATTAAATATTAAAATGTATAGTTCATTATTATTTGATTTGTACTTATTAAACCGACTAAAAAAAACAATATTAAAATTACATTAATAACAATGTTTTAAAACACGAACATGCATTATTTAAAAGTAATGAAAATTTCTTGTTTTGATGAGAATTTAATTAAAGAATTATTAAATGTCAAGTACGTAAAATTTTTTTTCATTTTATTTATTTATTTATAGACAGATGAGAAATAGCATGCACCCACCCAAAGCAAATTTCAAACACCGATGCAATTTTTAATACTTGCACAAAATTTAAGACATCATTACTTTACAATTACAAGTACTGGATAATACAATAGATCACTCAATTAATTTTATTTCTTATTATAAAAGCATAATAAATCCTGAAAATTACTGAATGCAGTAAGTAACACGATTTAAGCGTTTTATAAAGCTTAAATTATTGTGTTATTTTATTCGTAACAATTGTACAATACGTAACGCGTTAAGATTAAAAAAAAAGTAACGCCTAACAAATATTTATTTTAGAATTAGAAGGTTATTCGGTCTGAACTGCTTTTGGAGAATGAATACATCAATTTTTCATCTTAATCATAATTATAAACATGAATCAACGCATCAAAGTTAAAATTCAAATAAACCCAAAAATTATGGCTATTAGAATGGCAGAAAAAAAAAAAAAAAAAATGATAGGAAAAGGTATAATTATGGTTACAGAATTACATGTGGAACTGTTAAAGCTCAAGATTTCGTTATTTGATTAAACTATATATGTATACACATATACAGTAAAAGAGCGTGTAATCGAGAAAACCACACAGTAATTTCGTAATTATAGGATATTGTTGAGGGACTTATGAGTGCCGATTGGTTAACCATTCACAATTAGATAATGGAGGCCTAAAATATTTTGCTGAATTTCAATTGATAGACCACTGGCATAATGTGCATGTGTGTGTGTAATAAATATATTATTTGCATTTGAAGCAAAATTAAACTCTAGGTACGATGAATAATATTTTACGCTTATCGATATTTTAGCTATGAAAATTTAACGAATGTTGAACTACGTGACTTTTGCAATGATCAAAATAAATTGATTGTAAATAAAAAAATTTTTTTAGGTAAATAAAATAATATGATTTCTACAAACTGAAAAGTCGAATTTTACGTAATAATGTTTTGGCTGATTCTATATGGGGCTCTGCTAATCTAAGGTGGTATATAGCTATCCTCTGAAGAGCTTAAGTCTATTACTTTAAATTCAAATACTTTTTTTTTCTAAATTTTCAAATTTAACAACAAATATTAACAAAATAATTTTGAAAAATCAAAAGAAAATACATGAAAGTAAAACGATATCAATGTATGAACAAATACAACTTTTACTTTTACAACTTTAGACATAAAAAGCAAAATACGCAGACTCAAACTCGTCACACAATACCTAACTAATCAACGCAACGTCTAATACTAAAGTAAATTAATTTTTAATGATTTTTACTTACACATTGGTGATACGTAGTTACTGGGAAACACGCCAGATAGACCATTTAGTTCACCTCGCCACCAAGAGTCTTCATCCTTGGATAAGACAACAATCACGTCTCCTTTTTCGAAACTCAATTCATCTTCGTTTTGTGCTTTATATGGATACAGAGCCATCACTTTTTCTGTAAAAATATTACATGTGCAAATAAAAAATTGCAACTTATAGAACATATCTACAGACTAATTTATTTATCATATAAATCAAAATGATTATAATTCATATGCTAACCAGCAAATGGATCTGCAGTTGGTGAATCTTGATATCTATGAGAAACTGGTGTGCTACGATTGCTAGTGCTAATAAGAAGTTTAACGTACGACGCGGGGAACCAGCCAATTTGCTTTTTCTTTCCACGAGCCTAAAAAGAAATTAAGAATAAAAATATCTGTATGAATGTAATAGATAAAGTATCTTACCTGTAATTCGCCTTCCCACCATCCGGACTCCGTCTTTTTGCGGACAGCTAACAACTGGCCTTTTTGTAGATCTAACTGTTCAGAACTTGTAGCCTTGTAAGGTGCAATAACTTGCACAATTTCAGGTTTACGTCCTCTCTAAAAAAAAGTAAAAATAATTAGTGAAATATTGTATTTCATACATAAGTTAATAACATGCTTAAAAAAATATTTATTTAACATAACTATTTGATGAATATTGTCATAATAAAATCAATAAATTAGATAATTTATAAAGTGATATATACCATAAATTAAAATGATAATGCGATTTAAAACATGTATTATGTAAAAGAAAATAACAAAAAAATAAACATTCTACAATACTTTAACGAATTATTTTCACATGACACACAATTACCTTTGTATTGAACTATGTTGCAATAAAGTAGTCCAACAGAGATGGCCAACAATTGGTGGTAGTTGATGGGTGCATCAAGATTGAATATCCAAGAAAGCGCAGAAAAGCAATATTTGTTTAAAAAAAAAATATATAAAGGAAAGCAAATGCATTTGAAGTTGCAACACAAATCTTAATAAAATTGGTAAAGGTATAGCTACTAGTATAAATATTCAAGTAGTCGAATTCAAATATTGTTTACGTATTAAAAATATTTACAAAAGCAAATGCAAGGATGTAAGAACATTACCTGCTGCTGTGACATGGCTGCAAAGTCAGGCAGCTCGGCTCTGTCTTCAGCTTCCGCGCGCTCTTCTTCGAGCTGCTCGGCTGTTTTTTCCTGCTATATGGTGAGAGTAGTGTAGAACAAAACAGGTGTTAAGAGCGTCTCAATTGCTTTTTACAAAGCACTAGGTGCTTGTAATTAGCTTACGAGATTTGGTTTACGAGTACATTTTTAGCGTGATGGTGAAAAAAAAAAATGTTTTATGACCAAAAAGACTGTTTGTTGTTTTTCTGTCTTAGAAATCTTAAGATAAAATAATATTATATATACCAATTGTTTTATTAATATTTATTTTTTTTTATAATAGTACACAACAATCAGTCTTTTTGAAATACTCAATTATTTTTAAAGTGATACGCACTGGCTTGGCTTGCGCTTGTACTGCAGTTTCGGCTGCTTTGTTTAATCCTTGATTTGCTGCAGTACCTTGTGTTGTGGCAGTCTAATAAAAGTGATGACACACAAATCGAGTTAAAACACACAAAATGAAAACAGTACAAATGCACCTAACTTAATGCAATTCGAATATTTTTTTTTAGAAATTTAGTGAACTTATTGATCAGATTTATATTAGTTTTGAAAAACCAAATTTATTATGGTTAATTCGAATATTAATTTTAATATTCCATAACTTCAATCAAATTTAAAAAAATACAAGTATGAAATAAATTACCTGATTTGGCATATCGTATTTTTCCACATAATTTGAAGGGAAAATGCCAGTCCTGTCGCCAACTACACCCGTCCACCAATCACCGTCTTTCTTTGTAACCATAATAATTTCACTTTGATTAAAGTTTAGATCTCCTGCTTCTGGTGAGGCATATGGATAAAGAGCAATATAATATTCATTAAGGCCATCTGCAAGAGCTTTCGTTGTGTCTTGACCATTTGAAACTTGATATTTAACATATGATTTGGGGAACCAGCCCGTTTGACCTAAACTTGTTTGGCCATAACACCACACATCCTATAAACAATAGATACTGTTATAATGATAATTCATAAATAATTTTGATTGTTTGGGGTAAAAATAAATTACTTGTTCTTCTTTTATCGTTATAGTTTCGCCTTTGCCAAAAGACAGGTGTTGATCATTTGTAGGGCGATATTGATAAAGAGTTGTTGCTGTGATGTTACACACTTGACCTTCTCCTAATTTAGGCGTAATGGGCTCAACGTATGGACCTTCTCCAACCGCAGAACCAGCATCGGATAAATTTTCAGGAACTTCCGCAATCTCTCTACAAATATCAAAAAGATAAGATTATTTACAAGATTTTAATTTTACAGCAGTATAATTAAAAAAAAATTATCTTCAAAATCTCACTCTAACGTTCGTTTTTCTATGCTATCCTGATGCACAAAAGCGTCACCAGCAACTGCCGTAATGCCAACGTCAATCGGTTCGACGTAAGATTCTGGAAACCAGCCAGTATGACCTCGAATTTCCCCTGCTAACCAGCCCGGCTCTGCGTTTTGCACTGACTGTACCTATAAAAATGAGATTAATTAAAAGTGATTTTAACAAACTCTGGCAGTAATTTAAATTTAAATAAACTATAAAATAGCTTACATTAATAATATCTCCTGGTTGAAAAGAAATTTCATCTTGATTTCTAGCGACAAACTCGTAAAGCGCTCTGTATTTTTTAGTTCCAGGAATATCATGTTTCTTCTCTTGTGCTACAGCAGTGTCATCCGACGGCCATGCGTCAATATCCACATCACCAGTTGTGTCGCCCCAAGCATCATCTCCCCATGTTGAGGCTGCAAAAGCAGTCGGATTTTGGTTTTGGCGAAGCTCCAGAACTTTCGCTCTTTTCTCTTCAAACTTATTATTCAAGTCCACACAGTTTTGGAGAAGAGTCTTCATTTCTTCGTTTAACTCATCTAATTTAATAAAAATATATATTTTATTTAACTTTTTTACTTGACATTAATCTTAACACTCGTTTACTTTTTATAAAATTAAATACATACCATATTGCTTATTGGTATTTTCTACTTCTTTCTCTTTTTCTTTAATCTCTTCATTAAGATCTGCTATTTTATCCTTCAACTGTTTTAATGCGATTTCTTTATTGGCTAACGCTAACTTTTGAGCTTCTTGCCCTGCCGCATCTTGCGCCTTTGACTTTGCTTCAAGCTTCGCTTTTTCTTGACTAACTGCTAGCAATCGTTGATTTTGTTCACGTAATTTATTTTTTAAAGCCGACATCTCTTGTAGTTGTTGATCGCGAGTTGTTCGCATTCCATCGATTGTAGTTTTCACAGAAGATACGCCTACACGCGTGTCGCAGATTTTTTGAGACAGCTCTTTCACTTTTTCGATCTTTAAAAAGCAATTGATTAATGTTCTTATTCATTTATTAAAAAAATCTTAAATTTTTATACAAATAAATATATGTTACCAATGAATTGTGTTCAATAGTTAAAGATTGATTTTTTGCTTTCAATTTCAAAAGATTATCTTGTTCTTTCTGCCTTTGAGTTTGCAACTCTTGAAATTTCTGTTTTTCCCATTCTAATTGACGTTGTCTTTCCATTTCCCTACAAAGAAAATGTTTTTTAAAGAATATTTTAAAAATTATTATAAAATAAAATTTGTTTATATTACATACTTTCTTGCTGCTTCTCTTTGTTCCTGTGCTCGTTTTCGTTGTTCTTCTTTTTCATCTTCGATTTCCTTTTGCCTGAGCATTTGTTGTTCAAGTTCAGCTTGACGACGTCTTTCTTGTTCCAGTCTAAAAATAATAATTAAAAATAATAATTATAACAATAAATTTTTTTAATTATGAAGTGTTATGACGATTTTTTTTAATACCTTATTTTTTCTCGTTTTTCAGCTTCCTCTCTTTCTTTTCTTTCTCGTTCTTCCTGTTCTTTTCGTTGAATTTCTGACAACGCTTTTCGTCGTCTTTCTAATTCAGCTTGACCTTTATCAAAGTTTTCTTTCCTCTTATCTTCAAAGGATGACTGAAAAATCGTATTAATTGTAATAATTTTCAAAATTTGTTATTTTAAATTATAAAAGTGATTTACTATATAACATTTTCATTGAAAAATACATTTCAAAAAACTTACTTGTGGCATACCAGCCAAAGGATCTACGTTATCTGGCACTCCTTGAGAAGAAACAGAACTTTGTCGTGAACGTCTGAAAGTTGGTGGAATAAGATCAATTGGAAGTTTAGCCGGAATGACTTCGCCAGCTTTTGCCATGTCGCACAAATGCATTGCTAAGACAAATTCTTCGCAACCTAATCGACCGTCGCAATCCATGTCCGCTAAACCCCTATTAATATGAAAAAATTATTACAATTTTTATCAGCTCACGCAAGTGAAAATGAACGAATATCAAAGTTATCAATAATTACCAGATTTGTGCAAGAATAGCTTGGGGTAGTTGAGTTTGTACCATAATATTTCTAGCCTGTGGACCAGAAAGATATCCGGACCTGGTTCTATCCCACGTGTTAAAAAGCTGAGTATGTTTAAGTTTCGTTTGGTGCGGTACGGCCCATTCGACGGGCTGCGGCGTGCCGGCGGCGGAATGCTGACTGTGCTGAGAGTCTACGGATCCAACTCTATCTATGCTCGGCGGTCTGGCAGTTGTGCTTAGGGGTGTACCTGATGACACTGGCGTATGGATAATGCTACCGTTCATCGCCGGTATGGGAGTAACCGGTGGAGTAACAGCTGCTGGAATTACTCCCGGAACTGCTCCTGGAATCACTCCTGGAACTGCTCCTGGAATCACTCCCGGAACTGCTCCTGGAATCACTCCTGGAACTGCTCCTGGCATTACTCCTGGAATCCCTACTCCAACAGTATGTCATCAATCATTTCTTTAAAAAGTTTAAACAAAATACTTTTGCTTTAAAATTAACAATAGTTACCTGTGGATACTGGTGCAATTTGAGGTACCGCTGCTACTCCTTGAGTTGGTAGCGGATGTATTATTCCCGTCGGCATTGGTTGCATGACCATTGCAGGACCTGGACTGAATGCCTGAGTCGGTACCGGTGCAGTGTTTATTGGCGCAATAGGTGCTACAGGTGCCATGGGTATTACGGGTGCAACCGGCGCAACTGATGCAACTGGTGGCGTACCTGATCAAAGTATTGTCAAAAGTTATCAGTCTGTATCTCTACAATTTTTTGAGTACAAAGTTTGAAAGCTCACAAAATTATAAGACTCAAAAAATATGCATCCTTAAAATTCCATTAAAGCTCTGGCATTATTGCAAATGTATAGCATTATTTTTATTTATAAACATAGAATTATCACAAAACAACCCTTATACCTTTATTAATACACAAAAAAGAGATGTAAGTAGAAGAATAATAATAATTAAAACATTAGTATAAGAAAAAAGAATTTTGAAACAAGTTGATATGACCAGTCACTATAAACTACCTGCATGAAAATTTGCTTTAGCATAAAACTTTTAAGATGAGTAGAAAAAAAAAAATAAACATACAAAAACTATTGGTAAGCCAAAAAAAAAATTGTTTTAAGCTTGTTATTAATTGTGAATTTTGTACTCTGTATAGACCATGTGTGTACCTTCCGACATTAAAAGATCGAATAAATCTGTAAAGAAAGAGGTAAAAGTGAAAATAGTATGTTGATTAAAGTATGTGTAATAGTGTTATAGTAAGAAATAAAAGAAAATGTTTTGTTAAAAAGAATCACAAATTATAAAATGTCTTTTAAAATAATTATAAAATCGTTGGATATGATTACTCATCTCTATTTTTAGTAAATTAAATAAATTATCAATCAATGTAACTTACCCATATTTGAAGCTGATGTTGCCATAGGCTGAACCATCTGAACAGGTGGTACCGCTACCGGCGTGACAGGCTTCACCGGAGATGCAGCCGCTACTGGACTGTTAGGAAAGGATGGAGGCTGCGGCTTTGGCGGTGGTACAGTCGGTACGAATCCAACTCCTGTTTCATCAAAAATTCATTTAAAATACGTACGAAACAAGAACTTCTAGCAAAAATTACTAGAAGCAATGTTTTCACATGTAAATACGTTGTACTAATATGAAATTATATAATTTTCTCATACTTTATAGTTCATAAAAATTTAATGTACATATATAAACTAGAAAAATCTATAACTCAATATGAATTTAAAATTTTTAATTTATTAATAAGAAAAATTTAATTATATTAAAAAAATAATTATATTACTTAGGAAAAAAAATATATAAACTTTAAAGATATACAGTATACAAGCAAATTTAAAGCAATCACAATCATATACTTGCTCAATTTAATATCATAACTAAGATTTTATTAAAATATACAATATTTTATGCAAAAGCAGTAAAAAATTTTTTGATTCAGGTCAGTAAGTTAAGTAATTTTTCTACATTTAAAATTCATAAGGATATACAAAGTCATGGGCACAAAGGTAAAATGTTAATATTCAAAGTTACTTCTGGTTATAAAAATCCATCACTGTTAAAAAAACACTTTCAATCTTTTTTTCAATCTCACACCAACACATATCATACCAAAATACTTTAACATTCAATAATACAATAATATGCCTTACAAAAAATATAAAGAAAGGTCTTAATACATATCCTGCAACCTATATACTTGTCATCAAGTCCGTTATTATTTTTGTTAATTATCAAAATTAAAAACACGCATCTATAGAAAAAGAGACTGGCATCGATCGCTTAGCCATTCATTTCGTACATTGCTATACAACAATTCGTCAAGTTCGAAACGCGTTGACAACTGTAAAACATACCGATACTGTCGGGAGGTGTAGGTCTTTGCGGAGTAGCACCACTATCGACCTTAGCAGGAGTGGAGTCTCCTTTAGTGCAGCACAGAAAAACACAGCATTGAAAAAAGTCGCAGAAGCGTTATAAGCAATTTTAAACAGACATGAGTCACGTGAAATCAATCCTAATTACATAAAATAAATTGTAAAAAAAATAAAAAACAAAAGAAATATATTAAAGAAGTAAGTATAAGAAATAGATCAAAAATGTCTGTAACATGTGTATATTACAATAGTTGTAATAAAAAGTGATATAAACAATCTGATTATTCATTATACAAAGTAACATTTTGCATAATTATACAAGTTAATTTGTTATGATGAGTATAATGTGTGCAAAAAGTTATAATTTTCAGATTTTAAATAATCAACATTAACGTATCAAAAGTTTTAAAAAATTCTACAAATGACAACAAATTCTTGAATTTTTGTATCAGTTATTTTAAAATTGTTAATTTGTAATTTCAGCATCTGAAAAAATAAATTTTGTAGCTTCGAGTACCAATGATAAGAGATGTTTTTTATGTATGCAACAATGCTATGCTGAAGAAAAAATGCCGCAATGATATGAAATAAAAATTGATAAACTCTATTAAATGATATTTTTAAAAATATTTATAGCCTTTCTTTACATGTAACAAAATAAAAAAAAATATCTGTTAGTCATAATTATGAAATCGCAATATAATAAGTGAAAAATTTATATTATTACTACATCTTTTATCTAATGAATACAATAAAGATTTATAATAGATGATTTAGATTTCAATCTACAAAACCAACAATTAATTGTATAGAAAAATTTAATTATCAGCAAATAGAATATAAACATATAAAATCTCCAAACCTTAAGCCAAATAAAACAATAAGTAAAACAAACTTATATAAAATAAGCACTGATATATTAAGCCTTTTATGAAAGAAGTATTTCATGAAAAAAAAAATAAATAATGGTTTCTGATTTTATGTGTCATTAATTACACATGAAATAATCAAATGAAGTGCAAAAAAAAAAGAAAATTAGGACAAGCAGAATCACAATCAGAACTCCGACAGATTGAGCTGTAAGAAATATGGCACAAGGGACACCAACATACCAGTGACATGAGTAGGTGGTGGCGGTCGAGCGGGAGGCTTTGATGGACGTGTATTCGCAGCTACAGGCTGTCTACTTTGTTGCAATGCTGTGTGTGATATATAGTTTTTTTTGTTTTTATATATACGTATTATGGAATAGTGTGCTTTGTGACTTTTTTTGAATTTCACCTCCTGGACTTGTACAAGTTTAAATTTTGCTAATTATCTAAGGTGATCCAAAGCATAATGAAGTACAATGAAGATACATTTTTCACATTCTTTTAACCTTTTGTATTTTTAAGATTTGATTTTTTTTTGGTAGATTGTTTTAATTAACAAGTAATAATTATGCTTAAAAATTTGTCTTGTGAATAAATCAATTAAAATATTAAGAGTTTAGTATAATAGACTCATTACAATAATGTCTTTATGTCAATATGTATAATTTGAAGGAGTATTTAAAGACTTTGAAATAAGTGCATTGAAATAATTTAGTATTGCAATAAAATTAGTTGTGAAAAAGTGCTTTAGTAAAATGCAAAGATTTTGAAAGATAGTAACAAGATAAAAAAAGATATTAGCTTGCAAAAATTTGTCAAAAGTTTGAGAAAAATGCTGAATATTATGCATATGGTTTATATTGCATTATGTTAAAAATAATTTATTTCCATGTTAGTTCCATTTCTACTCTAGGGTCATTTCACTTAACTAAGGGGTATAATTTGTTACAAATGTACTTGATCTGGAAAGTCTATGATATTTGGTGTCTTCATAAACATCAAATTATTTATTAATAAAAAATAATTGGCCAATGCCAGATTAATTAAATTTTACTTTTGATAAATTTTTAAAGTAATTATTAATTATTAAAATGCTTAACAACAATTTAACTTTAATTACCAGTGAAATATTTTTCAAGTATAATATTTTTTTTGTCATGTAATAGCTAAATTTTTTTACTCTTGTTTAAAATTCAAAACAGTTATTTGACAATAAAGCAGTAGGTGCATTTTAAATTGATAAACGTTATCACGTCCGTTTGATAACAGATTGCCATTTATAAATAGAACTAAAAATCTCTAAAATTTTATTGAATTTCAAATTTTTTTCACTTTATAAGAAAAGAGTTTCAAGCAAAGCACTTGCCATTTTATTTATAAATAATTTAAGTATAACTTTTTTTCTGTGAAATGTTAAGAAATTATAATACTTTTAATAAAAAAATTTTAAAAAGATAAATAATTTACCAGGTTGAACTGTCATTGGAGGAATAACGGGAGGTCCAATTTTTGGTATAGCTGCTTGTGCTGGTGGCACTGGTCGAGGAATGCTAGCTGCAGCTGGAACTGGTGATACTGCTGCTGCTGTTGGTACAGGTGAAACTGCTATTGGACTTGTACCTCCTAAAAATATATACATATATTTAATTTTTAACTAGTAGTAACACAAGAATAAAATGCCAAAACAAACTACTAGAATACTTTTATTTATTTTAATTCAATAAAAAATTGATATCAACATAAATATCTTACCAGAAGTAAAAGCTTGCAAACTCCGTAACAATGATGGTGGTAATGAACTTGGAACTTCAAAACCTCTTAATTTTAAATTTATAAGTTTACAAGCAATGCTAAATTCATTGATGTTTAATTTGCCATCTAAATCTGTATCTGCTAAAGCCCTGTAAAAGTAAAATTAACAAAATTATTAGTAACAAAATAAGTTTCAAATCTTTGAAAATTTATAAAATAAAATTTTTTTTACCATATTTGGCCAAGTGTTGCTGGAGGTAGTTGTGACTGCATGAAAAAGTCTTTAGCCTGCATCCCAGAGATACTTCCATTAATTGGTTTGAGCGAATCAAACTGCTGTTGATATCGAGCTCGCTCATGCACTTGAACGACCCAAGGGTCAGTACCTAATTGGAAAATAAGTAATCACTTAATACATTTAAAGACTAAAAATCAAATAGTATAAAAAATAAAATATTGATAATATCTTTCATCACTACAGATGCAATATATAAAAGTTTAATTTAACTATAGCTAATATTTAAAGTCTGTACAAAATGACATCTGTCATTACATCTAATTAGACAAAATTAAATCCAAAAGATTTATCAATGAGATATAAAAAAGTATATCTTAAGACTGAATAATCTACATTATTAGTTAAATTCCCCAAAACAAAAACAAGTCATTACGTAAACTAACTACCAAGATAAGAAAGCAATTTTGATAAACTGCCATTCAACAATTCCAACCACTTGTTTCATACCAAACTCAACTCCAGACATCCTCCAATTAGGACATATTCAAATCATTCTCATCTTAATCACAGAAACCTTTTCACTCTCTCACAATTAATCCCTCAAATATCCCTTAAGTAGCCTGAACAACTTACCCGGAGTAATCGGACTGGCCATCCTGTCGTGTTTTGTCAGATCGTCTCAGCTGCAATAGTCGGGCGCGGCCCCGCTTACGCTGCTCCGCTGGGGGCCGCCGGCTCCGCGTGCTCCTTTCTTTTGGACAGCTCTATTTCCACAGCAGCTCCGATAATCGGGCCGCCTCAGAGGCTCTTCGTAGAGCTCGAGAGCCGCATCCTGGACCAAGCTCGGTCGCACCAGCTTCTCTCGTGAAGGTTAGGCTACTCACAATCGCGCTCTCTCTCTTTAACTCACTCCTTTTTCCCTCTTTTCTCTCTCGCTCTTATACACACACTAAACTCCGTTGGCCTCACTTGGCACAAGCGTCGTGCTGCACATACGAAAGACAGAGAGGGATAGAAAAAGTGAGAGAGACGTGTAGTATGTGTATGTGTGTGCGGGCCGCGCGCGATCGATCCGCCTTCTCCGGCGCCGGCGCCGCTCCACGGCTATTCCTCAGCTTCGGAGCGGACGATGCTCGTCCAAGAGTTTACTGAATGATGACCCTGTAAAACGAGATTTGATTAGAACTACAATCTCTCTTTTATTTAAGAGTCGCGATTTTTCAATTCAATCTTCAAACACACACATAAGCAAAGGGCCGAAAAAGAACACAACTTTTTTTTCCTACAAGATCTATTCTCGTCCTCGATCTCACGAAATGATAACACGCACTTTCGTCAATTATTAAGCACCGATACTCACACGATCCTCAGCAAATGATTATATATCGTGTGTATCGAATGAGCCTCATCAGAAGGAGATTTTTTCAGCTTGCAAGAATAATAAGCCGCGTGGGTTATTCTCTCTTGCTCACTCTCACTCATTCCGCGTACGGAGTAGTAGGAGTAGTAATAGGTATACTACAGGTAGTAGGTAGTGGAGTAGAGTCTCTGTGCCATGTAATAATGATCACGGCGCGCGGTGGTGGGCCGACGTTCGGGGAGGGAAATCAATCGTCCCGATTTCGGTTATAGTAGTAGTGTACATATAAAGCTCGCGTAAGAGAAAAAGAGAAAGATAATAAGAGAGCAAAAAAAAAAAAAAGATGCTGATATAAGCAAGAAGCCCTAAATCGCGTTTAGATCAAAACCGGTTGATAAATAGGTGTACACCTGCATATAATAATGAGCGACATATACCTACACACACGTCACAGCGCAGGGACTTATTCTTTCCCTCTTATGTTATATATTACCATTAGAAAGGGGGCCGCAGGAAAGGTGATTGTATCATAATGATATCAGGCGGAGCAGTAGGCATATAGTATATAGCAGAATATAACTCTCTCGCGTTATCAAAAAGTTGGATTTTAACTTCCCGGAAACTCCGCCTACTCTCATTGCTCCTACTGTATTCTTTCGCTTCTCGAATAAGATTTAAATTACACAATAGAGTTAGAGTAAAATGAAATAATAAAAAAGGAAGAATTGATATTTCTCACCCGGCCGGGTCACAAAAAGCGCATGTATATACAGGAGCGCAGGTCACACTGCACCGGCTACTCTCTGATGCTCCGTTAACTATTCTTGGAATGCCTCTCACTCTCTATATATGTTTAATATAATAATGTGCTCCAGGGTAATTGCGCATACGTATACACGCGTACACACAACTATTTACTAAAAACACACACTCTCACTTAACACATACACACACCGCACTTTTGCAAAGAGAAAATCAACGCACGTTGATATATCCCGTGGAAGACGTTTATAGAGCGGTGGAGAATAAGAGGGGGGGGGGGGAGGGAGTAAAAGACACTTGCGCTTACGTATGTAGGATATATACACGTCAAGAAGATGAGAGAGGAGAGACAGAGCAAATTTCAGCCTCAGGGCTGCTGCTGCTGCTGCTTGCAGGGGGGCACTTTAGCGGCGAACTACTGATATCCGGCAGGAGCGAGACAGTAGGAGAGGAGAGAGAGAGCGGCTGCTGATGATGATGCTGCTGCTGCTCTCCCTCGGGTATATATAATAATAAAAATAATACACACACACAATAATACCGTATATATCTCCTCGCGCACTCACGCACCTCTTTCTATGCTACCGGAGAGCCTCGGACGCCTTCGGCGGGAATCGATAGCCGCGCGCGCGCTTGTGTGTGATGGTGATCCACCTCCTCCTCCCCCTAACTGCACACAATCTCCTTCTCGCTGTATATGCCCACTATATAGGCCTCCCACTATATGTATATGCGATAAATATAGATATATATAACTACCCCCGCTGCTTGCCTCTGTGTGTGTTTGATTCTCTCTCTCTCTTTTCATGTGTCTCGTCAACCAGCAGCCAGGTCGTGCTCTTTCACTCACACTCACACGTCCAGTGACGCCCCCTTTTTCGCTTGAATTCTCTCTCTCTCTCTTTCTCTTTTGCTCTTTCTTGCTTGCCACCTGCCCTGCCGCTATATATACAATATACTACCTGTACTGTGTGTACGTATGAATACAGGTATATATACATATAAACGTACTCCTCCCGGCCGTTACTACTTGCCGCCCCGCGACGCTACTACTACTACTTAGACTACCTTCACTATGTTGCCGACACTTTGCTATATACTTCTCTCGGAGCTACCACTTAACTCACCTCCCCCTTTACTCTCCCCCTCATCCTCCTTCTCCTTGTATTATCTTTCCGTCTTTCTCTTTCGCCTGACAATCTAATATGCATAAGCTTCTCCCCGACCCTTTTGTTTTTTTTTAGGATTCAACGACCTAAAGTAAACGTGTGTGTAGGTATTTAGATGTTACAGGAGTATTAAAAATGTTTTAGAAGTTTTTTTTTTATTTGGGGTGAAAGAAGAAGAAGAAAAGGAGAAAGAGAAAAGAATAAGTTTTGTTTTTTTTAGGTGTAAGAAAGTTGCGTGTTTTATGATATATGAATGGATGAAAGTCGCGAATACCGGAAGAAAGTAGTCGCGTTTACTTACTTACTTACTTACTTACTTACTTACTTTGGGATGCGTGACGATGATTTGTCATTTGGTTTTGGCAGGGAAAATAATTATAATTGTTGTATACCTATACCTGTATTTGAGCGAGCTTTCTTCTTTTAAGACACACAGACACGTGTGTTATTATAATTATATATGTTTAAATATGGTTAAAGGAATTATAATCATGTACATATGTATATCAGCTAAAATAGCTTAGGCGCAAGTGTGTTATTCATAACAAATATAAATACCTTTCCGGTTTATTTGCAACGGGAAGTACATAAATAAACTTTTGGTATTTTAACTATGGAATATTTGCAATATCATCATTTTGAAATTTTTTTATAGGATCTGTTTTTTACCAACATGTTTTTTTATTGTAATGTTAATTAATGAAGCATATGTAATGATATAAAACGTAAATTAAACGAAATGACAAAGTTAAAATGTCGATTTCGTAACGTGAATCGTTTATTTCTACAAGAGATATGATATATAGCTATTCAAATGTAACTATATTGTATTTAATACGATTAATTATATGTTTAGATGCAAGCTCAGCTTTTACGCAATCGATTATAAAAAAAAAAAGAGAATAAAATTTTTACTGATTCTTTTTTACTATGTATACTTGCATCAGGGAAAGAAAAAAAATAGCTTTGTAAAAAAGATAATTATCTGTCAAATTTTTTTATCTATTTAATGATAATATAATTGTTTGGTCAAAAGAAATTTTTGCTAATATTAAATCATCAATTTTTCATTTGCATTATCTAAATAAAATATCGTAGTGAAAAAGACCAAACATGTTGTACACCACAACTCATAATAACACATCACCGATATACTTATTATTATATTAATTCATAATTAAATAGACAAACGAGGTGAATCAATAAATGTTTAAAAGCAAAGCAATACATCCATACCATCACACACACTATACCATATATATACAAAGTCGATCTATAATAGCGGCAGGTGGCCAAAGTATCAGCCGGTGCTATTATATACGAAGTATAGTAACACAAAAATAGTGGGAGGGGAGAGTCACTTATTTCAAAAAAAGATGTGCGGCATATGTGTGACGCTCGATCATCTCTCTCTCTCTCTCTTTCTCTCTTTCTCTTTCTCGATACTACCACCACCTCCCTATATTCTTCATACAGAGACGTTCTTTCCCCTCCCGCATTCATTGAACTCGCGTCGACTGACTCGAGCTAAAGTCAAGTGTATAGAACGCGCGCGCTCTTTCTCTCTTCGCTCATTTTAATCGGATCTTGAAAGAGAGAGCTTGCAAGCGCGCGCGGTACGATGCGAGTTTCTCTTTTGAGTGCGTGTACGTAAGGAAAGTGTTGTATTTTTTATGCTTGGCTAGAAAGAGTAGAAAAAAAAGAGAGAGGGAAAAAGATTAATATGGTTGAGTGAACATTTGAGATTACTATGGGTTTTTCAAATAAGTTTTATATGTGAGATTGTTAAAGTGTGGGAATTCAAGTTATGTGGTTGTCGCTAAGATAAGGTGTTTAGCGTTCTAAGCGAAATCTCTAACAATTGGAAAATTTTTTGGAACGGGTCATGATTATAGAGGTAATGATGTTATTGAAAAAGATTTTTTGAATTGTTTAATATTATTGTATTTAATATTATATACGAGCAGGAAATATAAATAAATTTGTATTATTTCATAATGTCTGTTATTATAATTTAAATTTATCATGACATTTATTTATTAAAGAAATCTGATCAGACAAATAATCAATTTCTATAATTTTATAAACTCAAATCAAATCTAATTCAAGATGTACAATTCTAATACTACTTTAAAATAAATTTCCTGCTCTATCAAAATTTTGTCAACCAATAAAAAAATACTAATCTTTAAAGCTTCAACAATAATAAAACTCCAATAAACAAATAATAATATAACTCCAGATAATCACAATAGCAAATCTCCAGCAGCAATATTAATAATAATAATAATCTCCCTGCTCGTATTAAAAAAAAAAATGGATACAGCATCATCAAATGCCAAACCAAAATCCAAAGCTCGACATTCAACTAAACAGTCAAATCGAGAACATCGCTCTCGAAAAAAAAACAAGTCCGATCTCAATCGTTGCCAATCGGTAAGCTGCTAACTCTATCTAATCAAAGCTTATGCAATAAACTGTGCACCTCTTATTATATCTCTATCTCTATAAATCTCCCTCCCCGCCCCCCTCTAATCTCTATAATTATACGAGCATCGACCCAATCCTGTCCTTGAATGGGGAATATGGTATGTATACTATCTATTACAGCAACAACCACCACCACCACAACAGCAGCCAACACCAATACCGGAGCCTTCTCCAGTAAAATATTCGCCGAGTATGAGCCACGAAGAAGCCGATGAAGTCCTAGCCGCTGCTTTAGCCCAAATCGACATAGAGTGTCTACCACCTCGATTGGTAGCGCCGAGTCAGCGTCGAACACGCTGGTCCTCGCGTAAAGCTCTTATCCCAACATCGCCTCATCAATTAATCGACGGACGCGTCGTACGTAGCTCGCTGCATCTTAATCGTAAACGCGCTAAACGTGTTGGACTAAGATTTCCCGATCACGAAATTGCGGGTAGCCTTGAGCCTGAGAATCCCTGGATACATCGTAAGTATATATATCTTTATTTATTTTATAACCATTTTAAAACCCGGATGTTGTTGTTGTTGTTTGTCATTTCATTAACGTCAGTCTAATGACCCTGAAAAGCTCGCTTGATATGTTCTTTAAATACTTATACTATATATTTCTACTGGAAACACATAAGGTATGCGCACGTGTTATTTTCTTTTTCTCCCTCGCATCTTTAAAAACTCTCGATGTGCAGGTCAGACGTATTTAAATGAGTCAAGGGCATTCCTACACGCGGGATAAGTGAGAAAAAAATCAAGGCAACTTGTAAGGGACACGTTATATTTCGTGTGCCACTTTTGTGGAAATTCAAATAAAAGCTCTTTCTCTCCCCATCAACCATGACACACACGAACACACAAATATTTACTCGTATAAGTACCGCGTCACCGACATTTCCATTTCCTCTCACTCAATAACATTCCATTTAAATTTTCATGCTTGTATATACCTTGTATTATAATCTATGTTTTACCTCGTGATTCACAAAAAATTTCAGCCGGCACCAAACTCGTGTAAACACCGAAACCGATGACACGCATTCCTACGATTATCCACACTTATAAATTCCAAACAAAGCCCGAGAGAGAGCTTGCGATGATTTTAAATTTAAAATCTTCAAGATGATGAATTGATCGAAAAGTTTCGATGAAAAGCTCTACGTTATTTCTGATTCACTTTTATATAACAATTATAATAATTTTAGAACACACGCGTGCTTGCAACCAACAACAAAAGCTTTCGGAAGTCATGCTTTGCAAGCTCTATTCTTATATATACACTCAATTCTACTAAAAGTTTAAAAAAAGCTGATAATTTATTTAATAACATATCGGCAATCACCAATACTAATAATTTTGCCACGTGCGCGCATGCCTGTCACTCATCGTCTTGTTTTTTTTACACCCACCCGCTTTTTAGTCCACTTCCCCACCCCCCATACAGTTTCACAACGTATAATCTCTTTCTATCTCGCCTCCGCACTCCTCTCCTGCTCACTAATTATAGTCGCGCTCGCATCTTGCTGCGCTTCTTGTTCGTATCGATGCAAGCGTGCTTAAATTATTTCTTTAGAAAAGCCGGCCGGTCGATTTTGCATTTACATTTTTCTTTTCCTTTCCCGAAGCTTGCAATATTCGAAGAAAAATGACGATCTGACATTTAAATGTAAATATTATTACAGGTAAGCATCTCAAAGTAAATGATGTTATCTTTGCTTATAAAGAAGCTTGCGCGAAGCATAAGGTGTCTCCGTTGCAAAGTGTTATTTTTAAACTCAAGGTAAGGCTTATATTATAAACTGTGATGCCAGTGATTTGATCGAACTTTTGTATATTATTTTTATTGAATTAAAGGAATTTTGGATGGGTTCACAGTCGACAAAAAATATTACCGATCGCATTGAAGAAATCAGTTTCAAAGACCAGATTCTCCAACAGAATGACTGCGAAGCGCTTGAAGAGGTCTTTCGACGAATATTATTTTTTAAAGTCGACTTGGAAGGTGCGATCGCGGATGATAATGTACGCTTGATTGATAAAACCTTTACAATTCGAATTGAATTATAAAAATAATTTGTTAAAAATTGAATTTATGTGTATTTTTTTTTAGAGCGCAGCGGTGCTTTTTCAAATCTTTGAATTTTATGAGGCAACCTCTCATCTGGTATTGTCGCATAATCAAATGATCGGAACTTATGGCTGGCAGGCCTGTAGTCAAATGTTGAGAAAAGTAAAAAAAAAATTTGCATTGCATCTATTACATACAATGCTTTTATAAAATAAATTATAAAAATTTGCTTCTTTGAATCTCCATTAATTTAACATTATTTTAATAATAATTATATATCATTATTAAAAGCTTAATTAACATAAACTATGTACTTGTGTACTTGCATATGTACATTTGTGCTTTTGAATTTAAAATACTTCAATCGAGCTTGCGGAAGCAAATTTTCTAAAACAATAATATATAGATTGCCTAATAGCAATTATAATTTTTTGGCTCTACAACATATATATTTATATGTGCATTTGCCTTGCTTGTAGACGGAATCTTTGAAGCAATTAGACGCTGTTGACGTACGTCTCACCGAAGAATACATGACAATACTCACTCGAGGACTGAGATATTCATACCTTATAATATTAAGATTTGACTCGTGCAAACTCACCGGACGTACTCTTCAACTGTTAGGTATAAACAATGTAAATATTCTTCATTTTTAAAACCATAAACTTTTTTTTTCCTTTCATTTTTTTACACCACACAAATTACACAAACACGATTAAATAACAATTGCGTTGAAAAAAAAAATCTATTAATAAATATCAATATGCATAACAAATATTACATAGCAATTAGGAAAAGAATTTAATGCACAAGTTGTTTCAATTTGATCGATCGATTGATTTATATATATAAACACACTCAAAGCTTGTCATATACTTTTTTTTTTTAATCTATATATAATCTACACTAGCATTGACGCAATAGTACGAAAATAATGATTCTTCTTTTTTCTATATACGCAGTAATAGCCTTGAAGTTTAATATGGCATTACGACAGCTTTATCTCTGTGACAACGGTATACACGGAGTTGATTGCTTTCAAATTGAAATGCTTTTGAAGTTCAACAGTCGAATTTCTTTACTTGATCTCAGGTACATAAAATATAACAATTATCAATATATTTCTAATACAATCTCATAAGAATTATACAAAAAAAATCTATCTTCATTTTCAGTGATAATCAAATCGACGACGAATCTTTATACTACGTTATTAACGGTTTAACGCATCAGCTGCACTTTGGCAAGTTCAGCAAATCAAAAAAAGGCTTGGAACATCTATCATTATGGAACAACAAACTGACCTGGAGATCAAGCAAACACATCAACGCCGCCATTGTAGGTAAAGCGATTTTTCGTAAATTTATAAAGTATTTGAGCTTGCAAGCTCACATTGGTATAAAATAATCATGGATACTTCTATTTTTTTAGAAAGAGAGCAAAACTGTCAAGTATCTAAATCTAGGCTCAAACGACCTAATGGATAGCTTTATAATAGACATAAGTAACAGTTTATCGGAAAATAAGGTACTGCTAAAGTTGGATCTTAGGGCAACGAAGATTACTTGCTTAGGTGTATCTGAACTGGCGGAAATGCTACGAGGCAATGATACCTTAGAAGTAAGTTATTAAAATTTTGTAATCTCAATTTATTTTTGTTTAGATTATACCTGAAGTAAATGATAGTCTGACTAGATGTAGTATGTATCTAATTAATAATTTATTTCTGATTTTAAAAGTTAATAAATTTTAAAATTATTCATTGTACACAGATACTGGATTTGCGAGATAATCCAATTTACAAAATGGGTCTTCAAAGTCTTTTAGAAGCCCTGATGATTAATCAGTCAATCACAGAAATTAACGTTGATAAAAAACCTATAGAAAAAAGGGCAAGTTTTGATGCTAATATTTATATCTTTTAAATACAGTTGATATATTTTTAATTTTTAAATAATTTAAATAAATACTTTTTATTTTATAGGCTACCGATATTAAAACTAAGTACACTGATTTTAGAAAACAGTTGATAAGTTTTTGTGAAAAAAATAAAGAGCTTGTAAAGCTAGGTAAGAAAAATTAAAAATTAAATAAAAAAACTTTGGTATTATAGAAATTTAAAAATTTTAATAATGTATAAATTTACAGCTGCGGAAATAGAGGAAGTTGAAAATGATGATAGCGACGAAAAAGATGAGTCTATTTTCGGGGAAGATGATTTAGATGAATTAGAAGAGCCTCAAGAAGAATTACCCAAAGAATATCAACGTTACATGAAATGGAAAATATAGACTTATAATTCAAAATTGTGAAATTTTTATAATTCAAAAAAAAGTTGTTTATTTACGAATTTGTAAAATTTGAATAATAATTTTAAGATGCAAATGTAATATATTCATGCCTGTTGTACATATTATAAGTTATTAATTTTACTGTATAATTATAATTTATCAATTAATTAATAAATTATATTTTTCGATACAAATAGTCTATTGATTGTGCACCTAAAAATATCATCATTGATATAATTTATTTATAATAGTAGCATTAATTACATCTTTTTAATTATTGCGTAAATTTTCAAAAAAATGTTCTAAGGATTACGCGCGGTTATTTTGAATAAAGTTTGAGTTTGACTGACCGCCGCTTGGTGCGCATGATCGAAGCGAAAGATTTGGAGGTTAGGTAATCACGAGCTTCTTTTCTTTTTACGCGAGATCGGACGACGAACGTAAGTTTTTTTCACTGCTGTGCTTGTTAATTTTTTACTTTCAACAAAAATCCTTAGGACGTACGTAAGTTTTTACAAGCGAAATTAAAATTTCACTTTCTTGATGATCTATTTTTCATAACTTCGCTCATTGGTTCGAAAAATTAGAAATGAAATAAACCCTTGCTGTGCCGCGAAAAAGGTGACACGTGCGTGTGTTGTCGGTGATATTGTTATATTCAATTGTGTTTTCAGGTAACACAAATTATAAATTATTAAAGAATCTAACGAATTTGATGTTTTTATTGTAAGATATTTAATATTGCTGTAAAATTTAGAAAATATTTCGTCAAAACAATAATCTAACCTCGAAACTGTAAAAACGACAAATATGTCCTAAGGATGCACATTTGCATATCGTTGAATGTCAATTAAAAAACCACTAATTATTTCTAACTAGTATAAATTACAATAACCACAACTCTAGTATTAATCATAGTACATATTTTAATGAATGTTTTGATTGGTTTTTCAGGTAAACAGTCAAAATGACGAATTCAAAGGGTTACCGCCGAGGTACGCGAGACCTGTTCTCGCGCAAATTCCGCAAAAGCGGAACCATCCCGCTCTCCACGTACATGCGAGTGTACAAAGTCGGCGACATCGTCGATATTAAGGGTAATGGTGCAGTACAGAAGGGTATGCCCTACAAGGTGTACCACGGCAAGACTGGTCGCGTCTTCAACGTCACACAGCACGCCCTGGGTGTCATCGTGAACAAACGCGTCCGTGGCCGCATCATTGCCAAGCGCATCAACGTCCGCATCGAGCACTTGAATCACTCCAAATGCCGTGAGGACTTCCTTAAGCGCGTGAAAGAAAACGAGAGGTTGAGGAAGGAATCAAAAGAAAAGAAGATCAAGGTGCAGCTCAAGAGACAGCCTGCTCAACCACGACCGGCTCACATTGTTTCTGGACGCGATCCAGCTCAGGTTCTTGCACCTATCCCATACGAGTTTATTGCTTAATTCGTAAATAAATTTACTTTATATAATTATACTCGCTTGTTGTTTTTATTTCTTGTGTCACCCATAATACTATATCAAGTATGAGTAAATATAAAATATCTTGTTTTAACTTAATTTATTACCTTAAAAAGAAAGTAAATAAATAGTTTACAAAAGGAATTTTTTACATGCTAACATTTAGCGAATAATTCTTAAAAAATAAAATTTCTGACAATCCTGATGTTCAGGTCAAAGTTCATCAATGTTCTTCATGAATTTTTTTTTTCATCTGCTTCTCTTTTTTCTATTGATGGTACTACTTCACTGATCCATTGAAGGTATGGCTCATTACCATTTTGAATCTAAAATCATTCAAGTATTAAATACATGTTTTTGAAAATTTAAAGTAGTTCTAAAAATGTATTCACTCACAGGTATAGAAATCACTTCACATACTTCATAAGGATGATTTTTTCTGAAAGAAATAATTATTAAAATAAATATCAAAATAAAATTAATATTTAAAGAAATAATTGTAATTGTTTCAATCAACTCACTTGACATATTCTGTAAGAGCATCAACTGTGTCTGTTCTTGTTTTGATCATCTGAAAAAGAAAGAATAAATTAAAGTATGATTTCAATTTTACTATGACAAATTCACAATGACTAGGTAAATTACCAGTAAAAGTTCATTGTCCTCATTAATTTCATTTTTCCATTCATATCTTGTAAATAAAGTAAAAATAAACATTAATTTTTGTAACATTAAAAATTATTTAATTTTTTAAAATTTTAACTCACATAGATGTGATTTGTGGAATAATATTAACACAAGCTGCATATTTTTTGGACACTAACCCTCTGAAAAAAATTGCATTATAAAATAGCCTCTAAAAACAAAACACTTCAAAATGCAGACGTTATTTACACATCAAAATAGCAATCTTACCGTGCTAAATTTTTAGCAACAGTGTTATTAGGAACGGTAACATAAGCCACCGAGTGGACACCTGCGTAATTGCTCATTGCTTTAGAACTCTGTGCTTGTAAACTTTTTGCCAAACATAAAAACGTCAACAATCCAATCGCCGGCTTTCCAATCATTCTCCGGACCGAGAGTGTCGTGATTTTACGGTGTGCTCGCACCACCTTCGTCCGAATTGCGCAAAATTGACGTAGATGCATGTGTCGCAGTGGAAAATCGAACAGTCCAAGTTGCGAATGTTATAAGTACGCGTGCGCGAAATCCTTGTTAATGGCGCTAATTTTAAATTGCGCTGAAGATATATTTTGGGAGCAATGAAGTTAATTCAATTTTTTTCTTTGTAAAAAAGTATTTGATAACTTGAAAAAATTATGTTAAATTAGATTTATATTTAATTTTTAATGGAAAACTTATTGCTAACTGATTATGATTCATTAAAGTAAACTACTTTTCCATACATAACAATATTTTATTTTCAGTCATACATTTTTACTTTTAAATAGAATTTGATAATGTCTCCAACATGGATAGCGCAGAGTTCATGTGAAATCAACTGCTAGCATGAATGATATTCATGATTTGCCTTCAACTCGATGTAGACTAGTTTTCAAATACAATTACAATAAATATACCTTACGTAGATTAAAAATTTCTACTTTCAGCGCGTAAAAACGAATTAAAAATAATGTCAATAAAATATTTCAGTTTCTAAACTGATTTTTCAAATTAACAAATTGAACGTTATGTAAAACATTATACATCTTCCAGTTTTTATTTTTTTTACAGATTATAGAAAATTTATATAAACTTTTTCATACCTTTGAAATATTTATAGGAGTATGCATTGTACCAAGTGTTAACTATCACCTATCAGATATTTTTGAAGCTAAGTGTAAAAGATGTGTATTTTTTAAAAAAATACACTTTTTGCGCATTTTCTCTTTTATATTTACTTACTTAAAAAATCTTATGGCTAAATATTTCTTTTTTTCATTGTAACTGATGCAAATAATATGGTTAAAGCATATTTCTTTAAACTACATTAAAATAATTTTAAATATTAATTACTTTCAAAAAATATGTATTTGCTTATAGAATAACGAGTATATCACAAGAAGAATTAAAGTAAAAATCTAAACGTAACAAATCTATTTCAAGTGCCAATTTATACATTTATACACTTAGATTTATTTTTTTATTAACAACAGAAAATATGTGAAACATTTTTATTTTTCATTCATTTTCAACTGCCGTCTAAAATTATGAAATTTCTTTTACTCAATTAAACCCTTGCTAAAAACGAAAAATTTAGTTTATATGTTATTTGTATCCTAAAATTTTATTTTTAATTAATAAATTCTCTTATTAGGATATACAAATCCACTGCGTATACATACAGTTTGGACATTTCTAGTACATTTGTTAACCTTTCATACCCATTGATCACAGAGGAATACAAAATTTGGAGAATGAAAAAGAAAGCTTTGTACAGATTTAAATATATCAACGATCTATTAAGAGATAAAAACTGGACTAAAAATATTTGCTTACAAACAAAAAAATATTTTAAATTTAAATTGTAGCAAATGATCTAAAAATTTACTGTGTTTACTACATTACAAATAAAGCACAATAAATTTTTAAGAAGTTTTACTAAACATGCAATCTATTAAAATTTTTTAGATGTACTATTACTGTCGTTCTTTGACTTTGAATAAGTCAAAGCACGAGATTTTTATTTCTGGATATCTTCCTAGCACTTTTCTTTAAAATCTAGAAGATAACAACAGAAACAATCGCATCTTGTACAAAAATTAACTAAATACCATCTGGTATATTTATAAAAAAAATCTAGTCGTTATTGATCGCGTACGATTTCATCTGCTTATTCCTTTATCTCGGCTGTTATGTATTCCCTCATCATTAGAAAGCCACAGATAATTAATGAAAGCAGAATATTGTAAATTACAATTAAAACGTCTTTCATAAATTTTAACTGCAGTCTCTTGATTGATAAAACAAAATATATCCAGTTTCTGAATTTTTCTGAATATCTGATGTCAATCCATAAAAATCTTCTATAGTGGATGAATCGATTTTCTAAAAATGAATATAAAATTATAAATTACTACATTCATTTTTATTTTGTATAATTCAGAATTATTTTTAATCTTACATCAACCATGTCATCATCAAATAATAACCAGAATCCATGGCTTTTAACTATTGAAATATAATGTCCTCTATTAGGCCCACTTCCACAGTGAATAACCACAGCAACCAAATCATAGAGCCGATCTGGATTTACAGCATCATCACTCTAAAAAAAAATTATTTTTATTATCATTAGTATTGTGAGGGCAATGGAATGTTGTTGATTTAAAATTTTATAAAAACAATCAACATACGGTGTTAAAAAGTCGCAGTTCTAAAGGAAAAACTACCCTGTGTGAAACTTTAATATGCCTATTATACTGTTCAACATACTTAAATCTTTTTAAATGTAAAGCAAGTATCATTGGTAGTTTTTTCAGCATCATTCGTTTCTATAATAAAATAAATATTTGTTAAATTTATTAATAAGAAGTTAAGTAAAAAGCTTTGTTTAAAAACATACATTGCATTTTTGTATAAAATAGATTACCTGTGCTTCTTGATAACTGCTGCAATGATCACATTTGAATTTGTTGTCACTGCATAGTGTTTCTGTATTGGAAAAACATTTGAGGCAGTGGGTAATAGAGGTATTCTGATCAACATCAACTTGGAGATCAAAGAAATCTTCATCCTTGCTAGATACAGTCTCACAATTAAGGCAGCGAGTCTCAGATGTTAGAATACCCTGAAAAATTTCATGTACCCACGTAGGCTCTGGTGGTGATCCATCATTTGAACCTTTTCCTCCTCCAGGTTTACTTTGGTTTCTTTCAGCTAAAGCAGAGTACATAAATTAAATTTTTTATGAGAGAAAAAAAATGAAAAAAAATTTCCGACTTACCTAGAATGATTTCATTAATGTGATTAATCAAAAAATTCAAAAACTCGTGAGCATCTTGTTGCATATAATTGTCAAATTCCTCTGCAAGATATTTATTAATTAAGTTATGCTTATTTTTATTAATTAGAAGAATTAATTAATAATAATTCAAACCTTTTTCTTTTCTTAATCTTGCTATAAATTTTTTTGGAGCAATTGAGCCCACCTTTTTCTTTTGTGTTGCTATGCTGTGAAATAAGTCTGCAAGGCATGTTAAAAGAGTTTCTTTGGTACGTTTGTTCCTAGCTTTATACTCTAAAACTTTTTCTCTAAAAGGCCGACAAAAATACAAGGCTTGAAGAACTGAATTACTGTAGCATGTATTACCAAACTGAAAATATAAAAAACAAGGAAATTAGTTAAAAAAATTATTATCATATTCATTGATATAATATGTACATTTAAAACAATACTGCACTAACACCTCAAATAATATTTAATGCAGATTTTTACAAAAAAATTTCATCTACTTATATAAATTATTATTATTTTGCTAATTGGTTATTAAAATAATAAAAATATTATCTTTTTTGCAAATAAAACATAAATAATTTTACACATGCATGCACTAAGTACACAATGTTTAGAATTTACAAAAAGTCCACAGAATTCAAGATAATATTTCTTTGTACAAATCATAGAGTTTGTGCGTTATCAAATTAGAGAAAGAGAAAGATAAGCCAAATGTCACTACAACAATCAACAAATTTAACATATAATCATAATCATTTGATTAAACTTACATTAACCAGTCCAAAGTAATGTTCGTTGGGGGGGAATTGGTCAGAGCCAATATCCCTTTCCAGTTGAGATATATTGGCACCCTGGAACAAGCAATTCATAACTTTACATAACAATATTCTCTCTATACATGAGCTGCGACTTAGCGTTAAATAAGTATAAGGCAGTGCGCAAACATCGCAACCGATAGCCGAGATAAGCGAAGACACCCGATAATAACTGCGCTGCTGTTATAATTTCGGCGCGCTCCTTATCTCAGCGAAGACGCAGCAACAGCACACTTGATGCTGTTTTGAGCAGGTAAATATAAGTACACCGGAGAAGCAATTTTGCAAAAAAACGAGTATGAACTCAGAGATGCGAAAAGCATGATTTACGTATATGCATACGTCGCGTCTGCAAATTATTCTAGTGTGAAGGCGCCTCGACGAGATGCTAAACTTTAGCGTACATGGAAAATACTGGAGCTTCAAGTAATTGAAGCATGACGAGGAAGCAGAAGGTAAACGATGGGAAGTCAAAATCAAAAGAAACCAATTTAACTTACCATTTTACGAGTTGTTCGCTCGGACCGCGCGACGATGAGCCCGAGGAGGAGTTTGAACACCCGGCGAGGACGTACTACTACTGCTGTTGCTTACGGGCAAGTGGCAAAGACCCATTATCGCTCGGTGGATACTGACACACTGATCAAGGCGGTGGTGGAGGAGGAGGGCCAAGGGGGGCCTTTAATCGCGGAAAGGCCACGCGTCCGGCATACCTTGACCGCCGGTTATTGCGGGCGTATACACTTCCTTTTGGTAACTAAGGGGCGGGGGCCCCCGCGCTCTTCGCGTTTTTACCGAGGTTAGGGTCTGTATGTATATTATGTATAGGTACGCAGCCGCCGAAGGGCCCACGGGGGCCACTGAGGCTGGCTGCTGCTGCAACACTTACAAGAAACTGCTGTATACAAACGATGTTATGCACCTCGCGAGCAAAGTCTTTTAGTAATACGCGAACTTGACTGTTATTGCTCCGAAATATTGTATGCGCGATTATACGTAAACAAAGCGTATATAATTAGCAGTTAAACTTGAAGCTGACGAGGAATAAATTGTAGCCGCTACCGAGGGCTTCTTCCTTGTGACATTTTGCCTCTATATATTACACGCGTTTGTCTCTGTGTGCGGTAACTATAACTCTCGGGAGAATCTCGATCTCTGTGTTTCTCCATATACACACTACGGCTCAGGAGGATAGACTGAATCTCCTTCTATTCTGTCTCGCTTGTGGCGCCGCGACCGATGCGCCTGACTGCAAAAATTGTTGAAAGCGCGCTGCTAGCCTGGCGGAACCGATGAGCTTTCTACTCGTCATATATATAGTCTCTCTCTTGCAAATATAGGTTTTTACGATTATGAATTTGAATTATTCAGATATATCGATTACTGGCTTTAAAATTGAGTTATTTTACTTTTCAAGCTTTCAATAGAATTTCTTTTTATTTGATGTGCGAATAGATATAGATTTCATTTTTTTATGGAGTGCAATTGATTATTCAATGAAAGTTTTTAATTAGAGTGGAATTTAAAATAATAGAACAGAAAATGTAAATAAACTCAATTAAATTGAATTTAAAAGATTACAAAAGTAAAAGCATTTTTTTTTTAGTAATGAAAATAATAAATATTTTATTTTTAGACTGGTGTTTCACCGTCATTTACATGTACATTCATCTAAACACTGTTACTTATTATATTTACTACAAAAAAAGAAACAAACTTGCAGTCACGAAGAAGACTTAAAAAAGCGATCTAACATCACATATTTTCACACTTTTGAAACATAAACTGTTTCCAAAAAAAAAAAAAAATTACGACAAACAGATGTAATAACGAACTCTTTTCTTTAGCGAAAAAAAAGAAAAGATCACAAAATATTTATGTAATTATGTACATTGTTACGACAAATTAGGTAAAAGCACAACGCCAGGTTGAATATATGAAATACAAGATTGCGATACGAATGCGACTACGACTGGAACATCTTTCGACTCTTGCTGTAACCTTTGCAGCTTATTAACGTCCATACAGGAATCTTTTTTCGAGCTGTAACGTAAAAATTAAAAATATTTAATTAATATTCATCGAACAATATTATTCATTACAGAAAAAAGCTTACTTACTTTACAATAAACAAGCGACACATTGGCGTACCCGGTGCCGCTTTTTTATAATGTTGATTGGCCGCGAAAACATCGTAAGACAGGTAATAATCGATTTTACGCGATCGCACAGTTCTGTCCGGTGCTGGTTTAATGATCCTTAATTTTTCATAAACCTCCGACATGCTGAATATGCCCCTGGAGTCAATAAGTGGTTTGATAGCCTCCACCACCTGGACTTCGCTATTATCGGCTGCATCATCGTCCTGGGCTGGTTCTTCATCTTCGATCGTAATTGTACTCTCCTCGCGCCACTTTTCCTTCAGCTCTGACCAAGATTGAACTCCCGAGCTTTTGGTGAACGCCGGCTGATGAGGTTCTTCTTGCTGATACGATCTTTGTTGTGGCTCATTGCTGCTGTAGACATTTCGATAGCCACCTCCTCGACCTGTTGGCAAATCATGTATTTAAAATCTATTGCATTAAAAATAAATATAAAATTATATACCTCTTAAGGGTGGCATCACAGGCATGTGTGCGCTTCCACGTCTAAAGTACTGGTTTCCAGCCGAAGTATAATAATTCATAGGAGAGTAAGGGGCCGGCTGGTACCTTGTGGGATCGGAAAAGCGATTGGCTACTGGCGGGAATATCTGCAAGTTCTGACAGAAGGTAGTTTGTTGAAACTGTTGCTGGCGGTAAGAACGAACCATATTACCCATCACCTCCATAACAAAATTGACACAATTGCTCTGGAAATAAGTGCCGCCAGTAAAAGGTGTATGAATTGATACATTCTGCTGCTGAATGTTGTATGAGTTGGAGCCAAGCTGTCGTTGACTGCAGTGCATTCCCCGATATGCAAATCCGTTGTTTGTACCGCCGTAGGTTGTGATCTGTGATGTGGTTTGATCACAAGGATTGCTGTAGAAGTGGCTGGGACCAGAGCGCATCCCGTTTGGAATGTTGCTGTTGTGATAATTATTACCACAGTTAATATTGCTGTTGTGATAATTATTACCACTGCTAATGTTACTATTATGATAATTGCTACCACCACTATTGTGGTAACTATTTCCACCATTATTGACATTTCGTTGGTGGCTATTGCTATTATTGCTAGTCTCTGGAACGATATTCATATTTGAGCGTGCTCGCTGATCCGTATTCGCAAGATTCAACAGCCGCTGACGGTCGAAACGATAAAAGTCTTTGATAGGTTTTACACCTGGTGGTAGGTAAGTACGAAGAACTTCGGCCACTAAAGGCTCGTCCCTGGAACTTGCTAAATTTGGCAACATGTTCAAAATTTCCATCCGTGACAATGGTCGGGGGATTTCTTCGATTTCATCATCCGACAATTCAATGACCTGTAAATTGCATTATTTTATTAGAATATTAAATATATTTTTTCAATAATACTTAAATTATAATATAAATTAAAATATTTACTTCAGGTCTTTGCTTTTTGGCAGGAGTTTCAGTGGGTGAAGGTAAATCGCTACCTTTTCTTTTTACAGCTGCACTTTCACTTGGATTTTGATCTGTTGGCTCTGTACTCGAATTGCTTACACTATTTTTTATATCACTTCTTTTTGGTAGTAATTTAACATTACGTTGAATACGTGCACCAGGCCACTTTTGAGACTGATTCATAAGTGCAGATGAATCTTTGACAATTTTAATATTACCTAACAGTGTTTCTTCTGAAACAATTCCCAATTTTTGAACCTTTGAAGACTTATCATTTGGCATTTCTTGAACTTTTTCTGGACTAGTACTAGCATTTTCTTGATCATTATTAGATTTAGATGAACAACCTAAATAATAGTCAATAAATTAGAAATCAATTTTTACATATTAATATTAAACAATTAATGAGATTTTTACCATTACTCTCAGATTTTTCTTTATTTACTGTTGCAGATGTTTTGGGTGTCCACAATCCATCTATATTCATAATAATTCTTTTAGGTGTGGCAGATGATTTATTATCTACAAATGGCTTTTCTTTTATTCGTTGCAGTTTGTATCCCCATCTAACCAGTTGTGAATAAACTCTGTACTCATCAAGAGAACATTTTGAATTATCAGATTGAATAAGTATTTCATATGCTTGTTGGATGGACAGTGGCAATTTATTCCACGAGAGCTCCAGACATCCCTAAATTGATTTTTTCATAAAATTACTTTTATTTTATTTAGAGTTGAAAATAATCAATAGTAATTAATAATGAAAACATTCTTACCATTTCTAGCAAAATTAAAGCTTCTTCTGGTAATAAGTAAAGCTGTAATTTTTCTTCATATCCAAAATTTTCCCACTTCTGGCCTGATTTTTTTGTGACTATGGCTCTTTGAATATCTGGGAGCCATTCAGCCAATGCTAATTGTGAATGTCTCTCAACTCTTTCAATTTCAATGATTCGCTTACGATTTTTCAAACCATTTTCAAGTTGCATTTCTTCTAGCCATGATCCATTAGGTTCAAAATGTTTTTGGCCTGTTTTGGGTAAAGAGATTGTGGATTGCTGCCAATCATCCCAAGCAGCATTACCAACACCTTTGATTTTCAACAGTTGAGT
Organism: Leptomastidea abnormis; assembly: GCA_030522805.1. Classification (NCBI taxonomy): domain Eukaryota; kingdom Metazoa; phylum Arthropoda; class Insecta; order Hymenoptera; family Encyrtidae; genus Leptomastidea; species Leptomastidea abnormis. The sequence goes on from JAPYZE010000003.1 coordinate 174,237, forward strand.
TGCACTAAAGATAATATAATTCAAATTAAGAGATTTCATTGCAAAATTTATTTAATAAAAAAGTTTTATTCCTTAGATATGCAACAAAATATTTTACATATTAAGCGTTTTGTTGAACATTGATTTTGACTTTCATTTTAGTAAAAATGTATATTTTAAAATCTTAATAATAGATAAAATAAACTAGTTGCAAAAAATATTAAACAACGATATCAAATAAATGTAAATCGTTTTAGACCTTTCAATGAAAAAAATTGAGGTTATTCTAATCTTACATATAACCACTATTTAACAAGACAAAGTAAAAAAACATACCTTAAAAAATTATCAGTCTCTATTTCCACTTCTTCGCCCATTTTTCTTTGACAATTAATATTAATTTAAAAAAATTAATATGAAATATTTATTTGTAAAAAAATGGTTAGAACGAAACACCGCATATTGTTTTTTCTATGCAAAAGTATCACAGTGACTACCTCATGGTTGCCAAGTGGAAAATTACACGTCGATAAAAGCCGACTAAACACTTATATTTAACATCGAGTTTTAAAATATTACAAAGAAGTTTTTAACTAATTTAACTGGTAATTAACTGGAAGCATTTAACAAATGCATACATCAACGGGAATTAAAGTACTAGCGTCTGACTCCCGACAGTCCCGACAACGCTGTCGAAAAAGTAATGGCCATATGAAATCAGCTGATTCGAATTCATGTTTAATGGTTAGAAAAATTTAGCACATTTTTTTTTTTTAATACTTTATTATAGAAATAATACTTATTTTTGTATTAATTAATACTGTTGAATTTAATTGCAAGTCTAGATCTATGATAACACTTATTTGTAGTTTAGCAATGTTTTTACACTTCTTTGCTTATTAATTATTATTATTTATTAATTTTTTTATAAGCTTACGATAAAAATGTATTAATTAATATACGATTATTGAAAATTTGATATTTAAATTTAGAAATTTTCAAGTGAACGATATGAAACTAACACAAGTTGTCTCTCTATACAAAACTGTAAAGTTTATGGCGCCAACTCCGACAGCAGCAAGTTGGAGCACGCAGAATTGGAGCGATGTAAACAAACGTCAAAACTGCCACCGATTTTCGAAGAAAAATGAAGAAAAAAAAACTTCTTGTTCATTTGTTTATAAATTAAGTGCAATCGTAATAATACACGTGTGTAAAAGTTGCTCCTATTTATAACAATGGCTGAATTTGAACGAAAAGAAGCCGAATTTGAGGATTTCAATAAATTTAAAATTGACTCCAGAAGCTTTTCTAGACAGTTTTGTGGAATTTATAAGGCTCGCTTAGCCGCCTTAAAGCCAAAAGCTCTAAAACGCGCGAGAGCCAAGTGGCGTAAGTACAATTAAACTGTAAAACTAACCATTATCTTCTTTTTTTTTTATTTATGATGCCACAAAATATTTAATTATTCATTTTAGCCAATGAAAAATTTTTGCAAATTGTTGATTTGACAAAAGAAGAGAATAAAGTGATACCTTGCATCATAATTGGCACACTATACAAACATCAAGAGCTCAAACCTTCCATATTAAAGGAAATTGCAGATGAACTTCAAGCTGTTCCTCAGCCACAAAGGTTGAATTATTGTGATCCTAAAGATACATTATTTTTGGAGGATGATGTTGCCCGTGTGAGGCTAGATGGCAATTTGCCAATAGAAAGTTTAGTTACAGGTTTGACCTGTGCTGTCTTTGGCCATGGATCAAATGATGGAACATTTTGGGTAATTTTTATTTTATTAAATTAATTATTTATAATTTTAATTAAAATTAATTTTGAAATAAAACATGTCAGGTAGAAGAATTTTGTTTTCCTGGACCAACCTTAAGTCCCTTAACTCAACCACCTAGTTGTTGTGCCAAGGATCATGGTAAACTATTAGTATTTATATCAGGTTTAGACTTTGTCAATCAAATGGATTATTTGAGTATGGAACTCTTGAGTGATTGGATAGTTGGTTTTGCTGGAGATGAAAATGTGCAAGAAGAAGCTGCTAATATTGTAAAAATAATAATTGCAGGTAAAAATTTACTCAAGTAGTCTAAAGAGATGAAAATCATTTTTAATATTCTTATAAATTTTGCAGGAAATAGTATTAGAGGTTTTGTTGAAACTTTTACTCGTAAGGGTTACTTTGAAAATAAAAAAAAAGAAGCCAAATTTTCTGTAGAACTTCATTTAGCTGTTCAGGAATTTGACACATACATTAGTCATATCACACAATCCTGCGGTGTTATTGTTATGCCTGGAGAGTTTGATCCATCTTGTCATACAATTCCACAACATCCTCTTCACCCTGGTATTCTACCAAAGACTTCAAAGTAACTAAAATAAAATGTGTACCAATGTCTTTTTAAATACAAAAATCTTGCTAAAATGTCAATTTATTTTGTTTTAGAGTAGGTAATTGTTATGGAGCTACTAATCCATGGATTGGTAAAATTGGATCTCGAGTAGTAGGTGGTTCTAGTGGTCAGCCAATACTGGATATAATGAAAGTGTCAAATACTGATTTGTCTCCTCTACAGTGGTTGGAAAAAACTTTAGAATGGCAACATTTTGCTCCAACTGCTCCAGACACTTTAGCAGAATATCCTTATAATCAAGAGGATACTTTTGTAATGAATGAATATCCTAATATTTATTTTGTTGGAAATATGGAAAAATATGAAACAAAATTAGTGAAGTGTTAGTATAATAATCATACAATATTTCAACTTTTTAATTTATTTTTATATATCAGATAAAAGCGTTTTTCACATGTAACTTACATACATATGCATATCTTATTTAGGTATTGACAGTAATAATGATTCTGAAGGCCATCCAATTAGGCTAATATGCATACCAAAATTTGCAACCAGTAAAACAGTAGTTTTGGTAAACTTGGAATCACTTGAGGCAACACCAGTATCTTTTGGCACATCTTAAATCATGAATTTTCATTTATAGAAATATTTCTATTTATAGTTTTATTATTATGTCAAGCCCTGCTACATAATTCTATGTCAAAATCATATAATTTATTTATTTATTTAATAAGTTGTGCAACAAAAATTTGAAATTTATACATTATTTGCACTAATGTAGATAATAGATCTTTATTTTTGTTTGCGCACAGATAAACTTTGTAACTTTGCACATAGTGTAATATACATATATATTTTTTTATATATATACTCTATCTTTTATTTATATTTAAATCTTATATTCTATCAAGCAGCTTAACTTGATCAAAAGTTTTGGCCGTCATCTTATTTTTCCAAAAGGAAATATGCGTTGATCTATACTTTTTTCATTAATATTAATAGCATCACATGAGTCTAAGGAAATTGAAGCTCTTCAGAGATTTAAAATCCTCAAGTTCAAATAAGTCTAAGTCTCAGTTTTACAATATTCATTTATGTAAATAAAAGAATAATTAAATAAACATGGCAAGCATAACTCACTGCTAAGTAATGTTTTTTAAAAATTTAATAATAAAAATAAAAAAAAAAGAACGGAAATACTTTTTAAAGTAAAAGCTTGCAAAACTATATACAATAAAATGAAAAAATAAAACTTTTTGATATTAGTTCAGTTCTTTCCGCAGTCGTCTACAATCATGATTTATCTTTGGTGTTAAAAAAACATTTCATCAAACAATCGACGTGCAGGCTTTTTTCGCAAGCGGACGAAGAATAAGTAAAACCACACAACAGTCTAGACTTGTTCGTTATCAAAAATATATCAGTTATCGCTCGATGGAGCTGCCAGACTTGAATTCTCTCAAAGGCCCGCGCCAAAGCTCGACAGCGAGTCGCTTTCGTTGCTCATCATATCCCACGTCGAGTCAGCCTCGTTACCCATCATGCAGTATCTCGTTGGACTTGAGGTCCTCGAGCAGGTTGGCGAGCTTACGTCTGTAATTTTTGAGATTTTCTTTTTATAGTTTACCAATGATAAATTACCATTATTTTCATTTCAATTAAATTTTAATTTATTTTTATTTTTTGTACCATATTAAAATTTTCGATAAATATAATTAAGTGATCGATTAAGTCTGTTTAAATATCATTTAAACATGTTTTGAAAAACGTTTAAAACTATAATGTTAATGCATAAGCGTGCAAGGTGTCATCGAATTGGAGTTTCATATTGAAAATTTAATATGTCCGTAACCCATGGGAAATTAGAGAAAAATAACGGATAAAGTTATATGAAAGCAAGCGGAAGAAGCCCTAAGCAACGATAGTAATAAATACCAGGAAAAACTTTTTTTTTCTTATCGAGCACACAAGAAAATCACTGTACTAAATAAAAACAAAAAAATAACCGCTCGATTTATTCTACATTACTTTTATTTACAACAAAATATTCTAAATTGTCTTTCAATAAAATAAAAATGTGTGCTTGATCATTCATCGTGATCCAAATTGATTTTCACATTGCAACACAACAATTCGTATTCATATAGCATTGATAAAAGTTTACCCGATAAAAATTCTATCAGTACCCTTCGGAATTTTATTTTCCGTCGTTGATAAAAAAAAAGAAGAAAAAAAGAAAAAAGTAAAAGTAAAACTAGATAATTTCGAAATTGAAAAGATACACCTACGGTATGTTTTACCAATTTCGTGCCATCATCTCGAGCTTGCAAGTTTATTTTCAAGACTTTCTAATTTAAAATCCCACACGCACATATATCGATCACTTTTTCTCTCTACGTTCTCTCTCGCATAATAATCTCACAAAATAACATATTTTCCATCTCACCAACCACCATCCCCCACATAAAAAAAAGACTCGCACAACAGATGTACATGAATGTAAAATGCATCCAAGCAGCAAATCATTCATATAATAAATCAGAACGTGTGGTAATGAAATGGCTTACCATGCACATAAAGGCCATTGTTAGTCTGCTGATCCGTCCTTAACTCGTCGTCCTTAACATCGCGGCCCTTGACCGAATTAACAAGCTGGCTTTGTTGAGCGACAACAACACTAGTAGTACCATTAGCCTCGTCTTGTCTCATCCTACATATTACATCGGTCAGAGCAACTATGTAATTTTTAGCAAGTGTCAGAGTCTCAATTTTTGAAAGTCGACGCTCCCGCGACACGTGCGGTATCACCTCACGCAGCGACTGGAAAATATATATAGGTATGTATAAGAGAGAGAGAGAAGCTTGCATTGATCCTTTTTTTTTCTTCTCTACACACATCTTTTCTTTTCATTTTTCATTCTCCCTTGGAAATACTTTTTCACTATTTTCTCGAGGACACAATCTTTCCTTATATATATTTTTCTTATTTTTTATAATAATAGAAGTAAAGTAAGTATTATGGGGGGAGATATATATTATTTACCCAGGTTGGAAGATTTATTCATTTTAATATTGAACTAACGTTTTGATATTATATACTTAATAATACTCAATTTTAAGAATCACATATACGCGTGCGACAATAATAGCCTATAATAATAAACGAAAATAAAAATGACATACGAAATGTTTATACGCGTTACACAGAGATCAAAATGAAAAAGAAGTTTCACAATTCTTTGTGCCCTGTTCTGTATAGCTCCATAAAGAGACATTTTATGAGAGATAAAATCCGTCTCGCAAGCACACACACGCGTTTTCTCTTTTAAGCATCATCACAACTCACACAACCTGAGGGAAGGAAAAGGGGATTTTGATTTATCGATCATCCATAAATACGCAAGCTCAAAATTTATGCGACAACGCTATTAAGAAACGAACGCGATTTACGATGCTCGATAATCCTTATTAAAGACTTGAGCCATCAAAGTTAAACGAGACAGAGAGAGAGAGAGTCTAAGATTTCATTAAAAAATCCGGTAAATGAACGAGCAGCAATTTTTTTTTAAAGCACTTTCATATATCTGTAGAGCTTTTTGAAAGCTCTTGCAAACTACTTTAAGTCCATTTAAATTGAACATTAAATAAAATTGGCTCGTTAGCGAAAGCTTTTATTTAAATTCATTCAACATCATTAACATTCAAAGAAAAGCTCTCAACAAAATAAGAAAATTGCAATAGAAAAACAAACAAGAATCAATTTTTAAAGCTATTTTTTTATTTATATATACCTGAAAAGCATCATTGAGATCATGCATACGCATCCTCTCACGCTCGTTACTCTCAAGCCTACGAAGTGTTCTCTCTCGTGAATTCGCACACCTTGACATGACTTTAGCTTGAGCTTTTTTCGTACGAGTTTGCTGTTGCTGTTGTTGTTGCAATTTTCTAGTTGTCGCTCCAAGTTTTCGTCTTGTTGCAGCTTCTTCCATAGTAATATCAACGTGTCCACCTCTCACAGGGGGGGAGTGGGAGGGACAAGTCAATTTTATCGTTGCGCAAGAATAATTTCACGTTTATAATGCATTACACTTTTGCGGTGAGAGATGTAGATTCTATTTTTAAATGAATATAATACTAATACAGTGATTTCTGTACGACTCCCACGCAGTAGTGGCGGTGGTAATATCCGTAAAGTTTATTGGTCTTGCTGATGATGATGATTGTCTTTGGATTTGTCTCTGTTGGATGGGAAAAGTATGAGCGATTTTATATACATTTATATATAATGTTTTCTCTCTGGGGGTGGCAGATATAATGTTACGTATTCAAAAGACGCGCTTCCCTATGTATATACCAAGAGCTTTCGTAGCGGTTAATTGTTATATTGCGTAATGAAAAAGAGAGAAAAAATTTTTTCGAGCGAATAATTGAAGCTTGATGGATATTAATCAACCGTTTTTTGACATTTTTTTTTCTTCTGTAACGTGGGTGTATTAGACATTATATTTTCATGACAATTCAAGATAAAAAGTGTTTGTTTCTCAAATATTTTTTTAATAAGATTAAGGTTTTTAATATTAAAGAACTATAAATTTTAATTTAAAAGTATTATTCGAATCGATTAAACAATAAATGAATAGATAACTAATTGAATAAATTAGAATTTAATAGCTTTCAGATATGATCACAAAATCAATTAACCCAACGATCAGAGATTAAATAATTATAATACACAATAAAAACTTGAAGGTAAATAAAATCAAGCTTTAATCTTGTACTACTATTATAATATAAAAAGAAGAAAAAAGTTGTCACAATTATAAAGTTATTAAAAAGTTTATAACTCGAGAGTAGATCATCTGCTTCGGCATGTAAATAAAGTCACGGAAGTGCTTTAAATGAAAATAGTTGACAAACTCTCGTATAAGGAAGACGAGCAAGAAGAGAAAAATTTTTTTTTTAAAGAATCTTGTTATACCAGATTCTGAAATGTCGGTCATACACGCGCTCGTCATTCAATGAATTCAATAGTGATATTCAATACGATTTTATATACTCGTGCAACACTTTTTTTTTCTATTTTTCAAAATCACTTTTATTGCTTTACAACTCTTACAAGACTAAACCGTTAAATTTTATTTTTTAAATATTGTACAAATCATAACTTTTATAAACAATAAAAAGCAACCAATTAAAACAAAAAAAAACAAAACAAAACAACTCACCAGTTGTCAAATATACAATAATAATCAGACGAAAAAGTACGCATCCATTCGTACGATTCTAATCCCAAACATCAACTGGCGATCTTAAAATCTCCAAATAGAAGCTGCATCACCAAAATACCATATAATACACAAAAAGTTCCTTCACCAAAAATCATTGACGACTCACTCACAATCAAACTAAGGGTAGCAATAGTAAAAGCTCCCAAGCTCGTACAGAAATAAGAAGTAACAACATCAGCATCTCAGCCGCAAGCTAAAACACTTGTTGAGCCCGCCCTTATACTACCTACTACTAGCAGCAAGAAGCTGCCTCTATACTACTGACGTCGGCATCGCTGACAACACACCGGTCTGCGTGAATATAAGGGTGTCCAGAGGGAGAGAGAGAAAAGCAGCGTCCTCGGCGCCGGCGCCGTTGCTATATACACACGCGAGGGGAGTGGAAAGTGTGTGCTTATATGTACGCGATGCTCGGCGCCACATATATACACACCCTCTATATACCTCCTACACCCTACATCCTTCTCCTCTTTTTTTTCCTTCATGCCAACGCTGTTATTATTGCCTCCGTAGAGGCGCCGTATACACAGGATTGCGCTATATCTAGAGAGAGAGAGAGAGAGAGAGACAGAGAGGATAGACTTGCGACCGGACACTGTGCGTCGGGTTGGATTAATTTCCTTTTTCCTAGTCTCATCCCTCCTCCTCTTTCTCTTCTCTTTTGTGTATAGCCGAGGGCGCGAGTCGACAGCAACACTTCTTTTTTTTCCCCTTCGCCTATACTATAGGTACTTTTACGTTACGTGCTTGCGGGGGTAAAATGAGTTTTCTAGGTCGCGGGATCGGTCGGATTTCTCTATCTCTATCTCTATAGGGAGCTTTCGAGCTGAGTGCAAGGATGTAAAAGCTGCTTGATGAGAGCTTGTATACTACTGGATTTTGTAAGTGGGAGATTATTAAAAATAGTAAGCTCGATTGTGATGTTTGTACTCTTTTGTTTTATTGCTTTGCCGAAATTTTTAATGAAATCTTTCTTTTTTTTTAAAGCTTGTTTACTTTTTTTATAAGAAGCTTTATTTAAAGTAGTAAGTAAAAACAAATAAAATGAATAAATTGATGATGATTAAAAATTCGTTAAAAATTAAAAAGATTAAAATCTAAAACAAATATTTGAGATGAAAAGAAAAGAAATTACACTAAATTTCTTTTATTTACTCGTTTTTTACTGTTGTTTGAACAAAAAATAAATTGTCGTCATGACAATGGTAAAGAACAAATACAAGTATATAGAGAGGATATGGCGCGAATTGGTCCAAAGAGAAAACCGAGTCGCGTAAGAAATCATAAACCCTGGTATTAGAGTCTCTATATGTGTGTATACGTGTGAGAAAAACGATATCCAACCAACGTATGTTACAAATATATAGTAGGACACACATCAGAGATGATGGTAAGTAAGCGCATACAACGGAAAATGAAAGAGAGAGAGAGAGAGAAAAGGAGAGAAAATTTGTCCTTTATCTATACTTTCATCTCTCGGTCACATCGTATTTCGCATCGTGTCCTTCTATCTACTCTCTAAAAACCCTATATAACATCGACCTGCTGCTGCTGCTCTTTAAATCATAGTCGTTCAAGCATCCGCTCATTAATTACCGGCCGATTAAGCGCGACATTTCCGGGCCAAATGAATTTACACGCGCACTCTCACGCCTACCTACCTACCAGTACCATCATCAACCCTCCTCCTCCTTCTCCTTTAAGCTTGTGTTTATGAATATATATGTACACGTTCTTCGATATTCGTCAGGTCGTCAGCCGAACGGTAATATTTGATAAGGCGAAGAAATTATTGATTTATATAGAGCTTGGCCGATCGAGTGGAAGTTAGTCTATATATGATGGTGTATGTATGTTGGCAGTGTGTGCTTTATGCTCTTAAAGCGCGATAGAACGATGTGTTTAAGAGGTTTTTTATGGGGGATATATATGTCATTGAATTTCGCGCTTGTTGGAAGAACTTTAGTGCTTGTGCTATTGTATTATTAGATTATTGCGGCTCCTGATGTTTTTTTTCTTTTTTCTTTCTTTCTTTCTTTTTGTCCTTTTGTTTTCTGCTTCGTTTCTTATCTTTGAGAAAATTCGATTTGGCGAATTCTAATAAAAAATTGAACGCAATTTCGGTAATTGGTGGTTGGTTGGAAGCTGTTTGTGTGTGTGTGTGTTTGTTATAGAATTTGCAAATTTGCGGTTAACATCATTAAATTATATTACACTTTTTGTTATGCGGTTATAATTTACCATTTGATATATTGTTTTGTGTATGTATGTGTATAATATGAGCTTTGTAGAGATTTTGTTCTTTTACTCTTTTTTTTTCTGGATAAACGAGCTTTCGCATTAAATGTCGGTAACGATTAAATTTTTATTATGATGGAAAGGCAGAAAAAAAGAAAGAGGGTAAAAAAAGAAAAAAAATGAGCTATCAAGCTTTATGTATATATGAAAGCTTATTGAAAATACGATTATTCATAAAGTATCATCAAATAATCAATTAAGTTTAAAAGAACTGATGGATATACTTCACATATAGTTACTCTGATGAAAAGCATTAATTCTAATATTACTCTAATGTTTCAGACGTGCGAGAGATTCGTATATAGTAAAACTTAAGCTTCCCCGAATATTATCAAATTATTTATTTTTACTCCAACTTTTACATTTATATATAAATAAGCATTTTTTTTATTTGATAAATAACATCAAGATATTATTGATCACCCACCCTCTCCCCCATTGACGACATACTAACAAACATTATCTATTCATTCATTCTCTCGCGCTTGTCCTATTTTTAGCTATTGTTTACACGTCTTTGTAAAACTCATCGTTAATCACTCAAGAGAGAACCAAAAGACTCATTGCGAATTACGAACACGTACGTACTTACAAACCCCACCATCCCCCCATCCGTAGATTACACGGAATAAAAAGAAAGAAAAAGAAAAAGAAGAAAAAAAGAGAAGGGGAAGTGAGTATAGAAACTTGAAAGAGAGAGAGAGAGAGAGAGAGAGAGAGAGAGAGAGAGAGTCGGGGAGGGTTGACTTTTCAACTCATGCTCAGCCCATTGATCAAGACTAGTCGCGTATATAGATAATAAAACGACGCTCTCTATCTCTCTACAGACATGACGCGAAAGATTCTTAAATACGTCACTCGTATCAGCTAACCCTCACTATAGGTATATATACATATATACAGCAAAAACAGCAACAATCAACTGTGTGTATATAACTTTAGGAAAAACGGTATACGGGGAACGAAAAGTCCAGGCGCCAATGATCGAGGGGAAAGTCGGCGAGCTTTTGCTGTTGCTGCTGCTGATACTACTACTCCTCGCCACAGGTGGGCGTATGACGTGAACCGCCCACACACGTGCCGTGTATCTATATACACTACCCCTCCTTTCCTGAACTACTACGACGACGACGACGTCGTCGTTGTTGCCAAACCACCCCTTTCATGCGCGTTTCTTTTCTCAACGACGTTACACAATAAAGTCCATGGTTTGCGGTCATTTCACTCTGCTTGAGTTGAGAGATACAAAAGACAAGGATATTTTATTTCAGGCTTGAAAATTTTCAATTAAAATCAGCTTTGAATGTATTGGATTTTGAAATAGATTTAGAGGAGATTGATAAGTTGTATGGAAAATAAATAAAGAATGAAAGGTAAATTAAATATAGGAAAGTATAAAATTGTTGACTAATTTTTGGAGAGAATCTATTGTATGACGTAGAACGTTGATTACGAGATTTGGGTGCAAATAAATATTTTTTTTTGTTGATTTGTGATTTGAAATTTAAGATCGGTCTTATATGGGGATTACATTTTATGAAGGATATAGTGACTTATTGTAAAGATGCTATTGTATGAAATATGACGACAGAATGTAAGTAATGCTTTTACTGCAATTGTATAGCTGTCAATTTTCTGCATCCATGATTTTTTATGTGGAATAAAATAGTTGACAATTGAAAAAAGGCGTTTGAATTATTTTTTACATAATTTTGATGCTGAATTGAATTTATAATAATTTAATGAAGTTACATATTTGAATGTTTGATAATGATTAAACTTTGTGAGAAATCGTTGTTAGCATATTGAAATCGAATTTTCTACTTCTGTGCACAACACAAAGAACCTTAGATGGTAACGTTTCTATTTCGCGTAAACGTATTTTATTTAAATACAAATGGGAAATGGAAATTTGAATCAAATAAAGACTTTTCGAAATTGGAATAGCTTTAACCAAGTTTGACGTTTACGAGACGATAAGCTTAACTAGTTAACAGAAAAAAAATTTGTTTTTTAGATTCTAAAAGATAAAGTTAATAAAAAAATATTTAAAGTGCACTATAGATAAGAATAAGTGAATCAATTAAAAAATAAGGTTTTAAAAATTTATTAATAAAAACAATATTTAATAAAATAATAAATTTTATTTTTTTTACCTCTGTATGTACAAAATTCATAGTTTGTAGAATTCAATCTATCTGGATAAAATAATTTATGCAGAATTTTGTGCTATTTACATGGTTTATCAGTATTTTTTTCATCTTTGCACTTCCCGCAGCAGAATTCATTTGATTTTGGCAAATCACTAGGCTTGAAATTTGGTGTCCATGGTCCTAAACTTGAAGAAGCATAGTAATCCATGGGATATGGTTTTTTTTCATCCATTTCTATCATATTAAGAGCTATTGCCGCTTCATAAGGATTTAGCAAAGGCACATCAAACTGAGTACCCCAATCAATGCTGAGTCTTGGACAAGCAATCTAAAAGTTTAATATTGCATACAATCATTTATAGAAAAATTGCATAATGTATTGCAGGATTTTTTTGTAAATATTAATTTTATTATATTTAAATTACCTGTATGAAAGCATCGATTTCTTTCATTTGTTTTAATTTATCAGGAATAATTTCTGGGGTTAAAATTGTGATAAATTCCTTATTGAGTGCTTTTAACCTATTAGATATAGTATCTAAAACAGCTGGACTTCCTTGTCTTCCTAAAGTTCCAAATAAAATTCCAAATAGTTTAGCATCTTTAGCTTTTGCTATGGCTTGTTTTCTGTTTTCTATCATCTCCTTATGATCATATTTTTCAATTGTTATTTTTTTTTCATAAGGATCATAACGATAAGCTGGAAGATCTGGATTAGAAATCATAGCGGCTTCTAAGTGAAACCTACCATCTCCTATATACACAAGAACATCAACATCTTTAATTCGTGGAGCTGTACAACCTAAAATCTAAAAATATATTTTATTATTACCAATAATTATATCATTTAATAATTTCAAGTTTATGTAACATACTTCTCCAGGGCTAAGTGGTTTACTCTGAGGTATAAGAACTGAATATTCCTCTTTTCTCAATTCAGTTGCAATAGCTTGTAGAGAACTAGCAAATTGAATTGTACCAACTAAAGCCAATCTTGTAGTAGATGGAAAATTAAACTTGATCGTTTCAATACAATGCACTGTATCAAATTTTATATCGACAAAAATATATAATAATTTAACTTCACTAGTTTTATCAATTGGTATTAAGCATGAATGGCCATAATGAATTAGTAAATCAGCCCCTAATGCTTTTGCAGTGAAATCATCTACACAACATGCACCTAAAAATAATATTAAAAAATAAATAAAAATGCAAAAAATTATTTACTAAAGAATAAGTTGAAATATAATTTTAAAATTTAAATCTTACCATAAGTCACTTCACCCATAATAACAGTATCAGCCTCTGTAAATTCTTCAATTATATCACATATCCTACATGCAAACATAAGCAAACCTTCTGGCATCTGCAAAGCAACTCTTTTAGCCTTCGTCTCCCTTATCCTCCAAATAGTCTTGTGAATTTCAAAGTTGTAATTTTTTGGAAGTGGCTCCATAGCCTGTTGGATCCGTGGATCATCCAGTATCTCCTGAGGGATTTTGTTGACTCTGACAGGGCCTTTGACAATTTTTCTGACAGGCTTAGCTTTCACAACCACAGCTTGATCCTCTTCTTTCACCTTTGGTCGTGCTCCAGTAGAGCTGCTTTGAGTAGCTTCATGTTTTTCACTCAACTGGGAACAGCAACCAGACGATTTACCGACACCTGCCTCCATGCAACATGTTGGAGGTATATCCTTCTGATCCGTCGACTCAGGTACGTTCTCAACCCGAGAAGCCTCCGGATCATTCATCTTTAAGCGAACAACGAAGTATACCGAGTGTCCGATGAGTAAGGTTAGTTAGCGCTTGCAGACTACTTATACAAAAAGAAAAAAAAAAGAAATGAAATGTACTTTTATTCTAATTTTTTTTAATAAATAATAAAGTATCCTTGTTCACTACTGCACTCAAAAAAATTTTACGATGTAAAAAGCGAAAGTAAAAAACAACACGAGGCGATGCCCAGGTCCCACCGAGATTTGAACTCGGATCGCTGGATTCAAAGTCCAGAGTGCTAACCATTACACCATGGGACCAGTTGTTTGGTCTTGAGCTCCCTGCACGTTCAGTTAAAAATGTAAAGCTATAATAAAAATTAAGCTTAATAAAAATAAACAGAAAATTATAAGTGTCGCGACTAAACACGTAGACCCTTTATCAGCTGATATTACTAATACCAGTTAGCAGAGATCATTTCAATGTGAATTTTTTTATTTTTTATATTTATCTCGTTTCTTGCACGCGTTGCGCACGCTAGTTGAGGATGTACTGCCCTCTAGATTTTTAAAATCGTACTATTAGTATTAATTAATTTAATAGGAGGTAATATTTGAAACTAAAATAAGTAGACAATTAAAAAAATAAATTAATATAACTCATTAACACATTAAAAATTAAAAGAGTTATTTTATTCAAGAATTTTACTATAATTTTCATAAAAAGTATATTCAAGAGTCAAACAAAAAAAATATACCGAGATTATTAATTTATAAATTTGATTGTCTCAACAATCAAACTTATAAATATTTTTTTTTTTTTTTTTTAATTTTTTATTTTTCCGAGGACGTGAAGAATGCGTTTAAGCACCATAAGAAGGCTTGCGGACCTTCCTGTGTGTGGGACTCAGTAATATGTTTCAAAATATTTTTAGAAGAAAATTTTAAAGAAACAAAAGAAATATTATTTCGAAATAAATTACCACTACCCACTAAACTCCCAACGTCCTTAGTCCTAATTAAGCATAAAACAATGTTTTGATACGTAAGTTTAAAAAGAATCATTATTATTATCGCGAAAAAAGTTAAAAAAACATTGTTTTTATGCTTATTACATGGTAGTTTAAATGACGCAACTTCGACGCTGTACAATACTTAATCCTAACGATAGACTTGTGTACACAAGCTTACGCTTTTCGCAAACAATACTTAACGAGTATCCGCAAATTAACGAGAATATGTACATATTCTACTCTAAGACTACCGCTGTACGCAATTAAATTTACGCTACCTACGATTTAAATCTACTAAACTATCGCTCGGTACTTGCAAGTTTACAAAATTATACCTAACAAACTATCTTTTTAAGTAAACGCTGTTCTTCTGAGTTGATTCCACGAGATATGATTAACTTGCATAAAAGTTATGGATCCCCTGCGCAGTTGAAAGAAGCACAAGTGGCAATATTGGCACCTGTTGACAAAAAAAAAAAAAAAAAGAAAGAAACATTACAATGATGGCTAATGTGTAATAACGGATATAGTTTAAAGTAAAATTGTTGATAGCAATGACGCTATTTGGGCACTTAAGGAGCTATGACATGTGCATAGACGTAAATGCAAACTTGATTGTCATTAAATTGCAGTTGACCCAGTATGTGAAATTTTACACAATCTGCTAATTTAATCTACTAACAAAATATTTATATTACAAATTTTTTTTGTTAATTTAAGCTTTTATAAATAAAATAAAACTTACATTATAGTGTCATCGTTACAAGTATGTGTACCATTAAAGTGGCGGGAAGCTGTAAAGTTGAGGAAGTTCCCTTAAAATCGGATGATCAACTGCCAAAAGATATGATACCTGTAAAAATTGTATAATTATCAATTATTTAATGTCCCGGCGAGGATTTAAATACTTGGATATCGATGTAATAAAATAAGGTAGTTTTTAATGTAATTTAAAAAGTAATGTAAAAAGAATATTATTTCAATAATTGCAATACATTTATAATCAAAAAAATTTTTATTAAAAATAGTTTGAAACATAAAAATATTTATTTACCAGAACTGGAAATGAAAAATTAGTAATTCACCAATCATTTTAGATGTTGATAAATTACGGTAACATTCGTTGACGAAAGGAAGATCGTGTGAACCAGGATTGCAGTCATTCGAAAACACCATATGGCTTGCAAAATAACTTTTTGGAGGCTGCTGGAGATTTACACGACTTGCCCGACAAATCTACATTATATTGACTGAAATATAACATTAAAAAAAATATCTTGGTTAAATTATTTATCAAAAAAAGTAAATATTTAAATAAAATAAAATAATTATAATTAATGCTCACCCTAGGAATGATTCGTAGTAGCTAAAGTTAATAATATAGCTTTCCCAGCTGCTTAAGTCACAACTGAAGGCTGCTGTTTGTTCATTGTCATGCATCTCGCTGGTACAAACTTCTTACGAAAGGAGAAGAAAAAGAAGAATCAGAGGAAGAATAAGTGTTGCTATTGAATCATATAGTTCTGCTCACCCGTATCCTGGAAATTAAAAAGTATTTGTACAAAAAAAGGTTAGTAGATAAAAAAAAATTAAAAAAAAAAAGAAAATAAAGTTTGATTAGTTTTTTCCAATTCTTTGATGAACTCGCTGTTGACTCATTGCATCGGAAGAAAATTAAGTTTAAGTCTTGAATTAATGTCTTTTGTCGTCTGTGTTTCAAACAAATGTGATGACCAGTGAGACAAAAAATTGATCTAAAAGCTAAAACATATAAAAACATGATTAAATCTTGAGGTTTCTGCTGTCGTCATTAAAGACTTTCAGCTTCCTACGCGGATAAAAAAAAATTTAAAAAAGGGAAGAAAGAAAAATTAGTTTTCTTCGGAATCTTCATGATGAACTGCTGTAGACTCGTTGCGACGCAATGAAGTTGATTCAATATCTTAAAC